>JAAAKL020007026.1:0-17336 GCA_010016065.2 Carybdea cf. marsupialis auct. non (Linnaeus, 1758) | reverse complement strand
ATTTATTACGACATCATCAACAATTGGTGTTGTAATTTAGCTAAGCAGTTTAAAGTGGAAAGTAAACTTTAGAATTTATTTGTGGAATAAGTGGAATTTTTTTAGTTGCTGGAAAATTTATAAGTAGCAAAAACCTACAAACTATGCAGATTAGGGAACACGTAAACCTAAAGAGAATTCAGAGTTTGATCATAGACACAATTGTGAGACGATGGTCTCAACAAATTCTAAAGTTAGAAATAAACGAGCAAAAGTAAGATACCTATCCTCTTCAAAAGTGTTGATCATGACCACACCAGATGACAACGTATTTTCATATGTTTTTACGACATATGCCAAAACAGCCAAGATTAAATTTCTTAGCGGTTTAGATTAAACGTTTACATCGTCTTATCGTTGTCCTAAGTTAAGAAATAGGAAAGAATTTAGCTAAATTCAATTAATTTGAAAGATATGTACCTTTTTTTACAATCGTTTTAGATATTAGAATTCAGTAAGTTTTAAATATACTTGACGTTTTTTCTTGACATTGGTGGTTTCCTGTCTGCTTATTGAACTCATTTTCTTTTTTTGTCTGAATTGCGGGTGTTAACATGACTCTCGTACCTTTGCAATTTCCGTAGCTTTTCTCTTCTATGTAGCGGCATTACGCATTTGCTGGTTTAGAAATAATTGTATAGAGTAATAAATGATTTAAGTACTTGAGCGGATTTTTTTGAAGAACTGAGTTGTGCGTTTTTGTAGTGTTAGTTACATGCAGTTGAAATTGTTGATTGTCATTCAAACACTTAAGACACAAGTGACGAATCTAAGGGAGTCCTTTTCAGCAGACTTGGTGGGCAATATCGCGAGTTTTCCTGGAAGCAAGAGGGAGAAAAACCAACAGAAGTATGAATCTGTTTATGCCCGCCATCCAGACATTGCTAGTCTGTGCTCTGTTACGCCAGTACTATCAGAAAGTGTAGAAACTGTCCTACACAATATGCCTCCGCAAACGGTGATTATCTGCAGATTTGCACCTGTCATGAGTGTCAATGTAAAGCGCTCATTTTCCATGCACAAGACCGTTCTCGATTACTCTCTAGTAATTGCGGATCGGCCACTCCTTCTGTCCCTGATTATTTTAACTAATCCTAGCACTGTTCGCTTCCACTAGTTCTGTCTTTGTCACGAGAAACCGATCTACATTTTGGGGGTTCTTTGGTTTTTCAACTTGAAAGGGGGATTCGGGAAAAGATGAATGAGCACAAAAAAACAAGTACTTCGCTTTTTCTTTTAACTGATTTCTTTTATTTTTAATAAAGGAATATCTAAATATTTTGGAGACTTCTAGCTGATATTTTTCAATCCCTACTCATGTTTCTTGATGTAAAGGGTGTTATTTCAACCTAAGAAAACTGAAAAGCATAGGTAATATTTAATGCTAGGAACGACTTAAGATGTCTGAGAATCATGTTAAAATAAGTTAAGGATAGGATTCTCTTGCGGATTCCATAGTCTACGTAAAAATCCCCATTCTAATGCTGATACTTTACAAGAGTAGCAGATAGGGTATTTCAATGCCATCATACAGATTGTACAAGACGCGAAATGATACGGAAAAATAAACCTTTCTATACGCCCTTTGGTACAACGTATCCTGCGAGGAAAGGAATTTGCTCAGGTTTAATGCGTTCTATATGATAGTTATCTTGAAACCTGGTTATTAACTCTATAGAGTATTATATATGAAGCAAATTACAGAAACATCCTTTCAAAATTGTTGAACAAAACCATGAAAATTCTAGCAAACATAAATAATAGAGACAAAGATTTCCCAAGAAAATGATGGTCAAGTGTTCTCATCCTGCTTTCTAGCCTACATATCAACCTACTAAGAAATTTATATTTTTACATAAAACAAGAAATGGACATAAATAATAAGGACATACGATGGCTTCTACAACGGTTGCAGTCCAATATCATTTTCTAATCAGTTGTCAAGGTCATCGTCTTCTAATCATCCGGAGTTAGGTTTTTGTCGTAATCTAAACAATCTGAGCTGCTGGACAGACCAGATTTACACCACGAAAATTCGGCAATCCCTAATGTCTCAAAACAAAATAACAACTAAGTTGCTCCATCCATAGATACATAATAACTTCAGAGCCTAAACATACGTTTATTAAGAGATGACCTATGTATTATATTATTGAGGATTTAAGGGTTTTACAAATTTAACTTACCGACATGATCAATATTGAAGAGAATAAATTGCACTCAGTTTACTTATTCGACGAGAAGGGCGCTGAGCATGCTGACATCTCTGAAATTTGTTAACAGACGGTATGAACAGCAGGGGGTTCTACCCCTTAGCTACGAAGGCAAGATTATAAGTGAGGTCCCTGTAAAAAGGTGCAACATTTACCTATCATCTTAATAATTAAGGATCTCAACTTACATGGATCAAACATCTTTTACATGAGGCTTGTCCTAACAGCGTGTGAATAATTTGTAAGTTTAAAGCAATCACAGCCTTAACAACTGCTGGCTTCTATTCCTGAGCTATACAAGGAGCCGAAATGGCAGTAAGGAGGGAGTAAAGAACGCTTGTCTTCTCAACGTCTCTACCATTCAAATCAGATGTTAGGCATTTTTACCGTAGGTCTAGCAGTTTCATTTATCTCATCAAAAGTTATGATTTTATTTCAGAAGTTTAATGAGATGCTTTACTAGATTTTTAAATAAAGACTGGGATACATTTTCCGGATGTTAATACTCTTTCTTTAACTATTTCCTTATTAACAATGCCTCACATTACAATTAGCAGCTAGAATGTGCTAATTCTATACAGCCATCAAGGAGTACTTTTACTCGTGGCTTCGAGGTTGATCTGAACTGTAGTTTCGAAGGTGAATCTTGTTCATAGGTTGGTAGGTTCATGTCGCTTAACAACACAAAAATACCGACATGGAGAAAGTCAGTTGTCGTTCAAATAAAACTCTAGCTTGGTGATAGACGCTAACATTACTTTAAAGCGGCGGATTAAAGTCAGTCAAATGCTTAGCTTGTAGACGGACTGTCACTGGGGTAACTAAGATATGCGACTTTAAGAATCGTCTAGTTCTTTTCATGTGGTCTGTTTTTATGGTTAAGAGACCAACAAAAACATTAGAAATATTTTATTCAGAGCTTTCTTTATCAAAGACATAGAGCTAAGAGCCATTGGTCAGTACTTTCATTTACAAATCATTGGTGTTTCTTGGCACTCCTGTAATTGCAGAAAACTCGGTTTAAGTGTAGCGTCTGAAATCCACATGATAAAACAAGGCCATGCATTTTGAAACAATATTATTCATTTCATTAATCAAGACAAATGAGAATACTTAGTTCTAAACTTGCTCTCTTAAAATTATAGCATTTTTATTCATAAAGAAAGTGACCTAGTCCGTGAGCTTATGAGAAATATTTAAAGCAAATAATAATTTTAAATTTAAATTTCAGATATTTATTTCTCTTTTCCATTTATGGTCCGTCTTGCACGATCAAGGGAGGTCATACAAGAAGCTCTGAGCTGGGCTGATTACTATTTCCTTTACAGAAAATAAACAGGTAGTTATTATTAAGCAAGATAATATCTTCAATAACAGAATTACCATTCTCGACCAGTCCAGTATTAACGCATGGCGATTGATATCTTGAAAGATAACATTAAAGATACGAAGGGCCAGATTTTAAGACGACAGGAATTGAGGTATTATCTTATGAACAACTTGTAACGTCCTTAGTTAAGATGGGTAAGGCAGGTACAGTCTGTGGGTATAGGCATGCAAACCTAGGCTGTTATTGGATTTCTTTCACAGACGGAAGTTTTTAAGGGTATCAACAATGCTTATATCGAAAATATCTACAAATAAAATTATACATGTTTTGGGGGAAATGCTTCAATGCCTTTTGCAGGGGAGGACAAATTGTCTTTACCATTCTGCTCCGACGGTGCATATTTGTTGTTATTCGTGATTCTTTGGCCGTTTTTATTTTTTAACAACTGGTTTGTTATTTTGAAATTGATCATCCTAAATAAAGGTATCCTTAGTTAAATGATAATTGATCTGATTTTCATAATAATCACAATAACAATAATCAAATTGATGGTCCTCGCATTACAATATGATTTTTAATGATATTCTAAAAATGCCCTTTACATTTAAACTCAACTTTTTAAAAATAAAATCAGTAATATCTAGTGCAAAAAGAATGTTGGTTGTCCAGAACAATAAAACTGCACGAAATAGCCAAACATCTTGGTACTGAAAAGCTTTTTTCGTTTTTCGTCTCTCGCTCCTCAGATTACAAAATCGCCAGAATATAAGTTGAGAGAAAAAAACCCCAATGAACCCTGTCGCAACTGTTTTTTTAACACTAACTGCGGGGTTGGTGTTGTTTTCACCAACCAGTGTTTGTGGAACTAAATGGTTAAGTACCAAGGCCCAAAGAAAAGACAAATAAATTCTTTTTGCCTACAAAGCAACGGTTTTCTTGATTTGATGTTGACGGATTCGAGAACGGTCAAGTGGAAAGCAGATCCAGCTGTACCTATCACATCGAAGCGGTTATCCATATACAATTTGGCACAGTCTGGGTTTCAAGTAAGCCCTATGGAAGAGTCACATTGCTTAACTGTGCTTTTTGATTTAGATATCCGAGGTGATTGTTTCTTAGTAGGAGCTGATACTTGGCGAATACAGGACGAAACATGCTGCTTAATTTTATTAACTAACCTCAAAGTCGTGCGTCCGACATAGCCAACCTTGCACTGGTAAGAAAATGAGTGCACAACAATGCTGCAATTCGTGGAAGGAACACGGTCTTTGTGGTTAGTTGGCAACGCTTTCTTACATGTATTAACTACGCATGGGACCACAGCGCCAAACACTTCTCGCAGGCCGTTTTCATCTGATTTTCTTATCGAAGCGAAACTTTCCCAAGCCATGGTAGTTTAAAATGCACGGGGCCTTTTACTTTAGTCCAAAAGGTTTTTCGCTGGAAAACACAGAGAATTTAGCCTTGATGGTTAAGTCTTCATGATAGCCTTCATGATAGCCATTAGACAGAAACAACTGCTTTAATGCATCGATTAACTTTTTTTTAGGTCATGAGTGCGCGGTGAACCAAAGTTTTGATGAAGTTCGGCTTGCTTGTTTTTGGGGCAGGAAGAGGTCAAAGAAATGTATGGACCAGAAAATGTCTCCTATACACACTGGTCACGAATTAAGTACCATCCTTCTACACTAAAACGTCAAGGAATGTCAAGGAGTTTTTTACCTCCTCTTCAATTGTAAAATCTATTCGTTAGTAAAACTTGTTGAGTTTTTTAAGAAATTAATCACACTCTGACTCATTTTTAAAACCGGAAAATGTGTCGTTTGCAAAACGAAAATAAAAGGCAGGTTTTTGGAAAGATTGAAGTTCATAGAAACGCCAACACTGGACTAAAGGGACTGCCCGTGCTTACCCGTTTCTGTTGTCGGTACATCTGATAATTCCGACTGAATTTGACATCAAGTGTCGCAACCTCAATTAACTCAATGAATAGGTCCTCAGGGAAAAATGGACGCGTGAGCTCTCCCCGATACAATGCGTCGGCATCTTAATCGTATCGTCTAAAGGAACATTTGTAAACAAATTACTGATGTCCAAAGAACACAAAAAAGAATCACGAAGTCAGGAATTTAGTTTGTTTCAATTGAGCGAAAGTGAAAAAGTCCTTAATGCAATTTTTTGAAAATAGGACGAGTTTTGGTTGTAAAAGTTCTGAAAGCCATTTGGCCATCTCATGTTGCTAGGTTTCAATCATAGAAAGTATTGGTTGTGAGAGCAATCCTTTCTTGTGAGTTTTGGGGAGGCAATACGCAAAGGCCTAACCCTATCCTAAAAGTTGAGCTGTAATTGACCCATTTTGACTAAATCTGATAAACGCTTTTGGATACGCTGTTCAATTTTGGGTGTTTTGTCATTCTTTTCGACACTACTTAGGTTTTTCGATTTGCTTAAACCTTGCAATATGTTATCCATTTCGTGGATATTATCTTTCTGGTTAAGGATAAGGAATCCTTACCCTTTATCAGGTTGTGTGAATAAGATTTCTCGATTGTTTCTTAGAGATTTCAGAATACAGACAATTCCCTATGTATCTAAAAATCTGTGATTCTGTGAATTCTGATTGGCTACTTTACTGGTTGGTCATACGTCAGGTGAAATATTTGACGCTTTGACGTATCGGCAGCCAATGAAGGTTTTGCAATAGTGGAGAAAATGCATCCAGACAATATAGTAGAGCATATTTCTCGCAGCTACATTTTGAACACGTTGCAATATTCTAACTACATGGCCTGAGCATCCATATAGGATGTCGTTGCAGTGGTACATCCTGGATGTCACGAGAGCATGTGAAAGCGCTGGGAGGTATTTCCGGATCCTCGAAATATGTTAATGAAATATGTTCATGCGTTTTTTATTTTAATGATCTATAGTTATGTTATTGTCAAAGACAACACCAAAATTCTTAATCATAGTTGACGCAGAACTGTCACTTTCCCCTATGTGAAGCTTAAAACAAATGGATGTTGTCGGCATAAGTGTTTATGGATGGTAGATGTCGTTTGATGATCTCCAACTGCCAGTTCTTGTACCAAATCAATAGCAATTTGCCGAGGCACGATAATTGAGGTGTTACACAGTTATCACTGTACTTTAAAGGATAGCTGTCTCCTTTGCCCCCTCTTTGATATCTGTCACGAAGAAATGGCCCAACTCAACTTAAAGCCGTACTATTTACTCCAAATCTAGACCTGAGCTAGTTCAGCAAGATTCTGTCGTCAACTGTGACAAATGCCATACTCGTATTTATAAGAAGCGATAGAGTAGGTTGTCCACTGTTCATGTTAAGCAGTGAGTCAATCTGAAGGTTCAACAAAGCAGATTGCAGGCCAGGTTATAATTTGTTGGTGATGACGTGATAATTTAAAAGCTGAACTACAACTTTTTTAGTAAGTTTTGGGAGTGGTGCAAACTTACTTATTGTTCTAACGTTTTCTTTATGTGGTGGTGTGTTTCCCTTTTGGGGATTAGAGTTAGCGCTTAAATCCTAAATCTTCAATTCCCTGCTAAACAACAAGGTGACAGAGCGCATTTTAGACGTAGTGATCGGGACTTCCAGGCGAAGTTCATCATGTCAATGTTCATTTCTAAGGGCTTCCATGTTGATGAATTGAATTTTCTTGAAGTTTGCTGATTCGAAACTGGATCGTTTGGTCAGTATCATGTTTCTGTGATATCCAAACGATCGTTACAATTTCGACAAATAAGTATGAAAACAATAAGGATATGTTAATAATGGACCTTGCATTTCATAAGGAAACAGTTGCCTCCACTGTTCTCTTTTCAACCGGAAACAAGACGTTGTTTCTACATTTGAATAACCTCGTACACTTTGTTGGGTATGCACGTGTAGAGGAGTGCATGCATTCCTGTGTCGAATCCATCCTGGAGTGCTGCATTCAACATTGAATCTTCTTCCCCGCCTTAGAAGTTTTTAATTGATGCCTTTTTTCCTACCTAAAACGCTGATAAGATTTCAAGCTAACCACAGATTGCTACTTATCTCTAAGGAAGAGATATAGAAGACGATACCGTTGACCCTTCTCATCTCATTAATGAAAGTCCTTTATATATCCTGCATGCTCGTGTCAACGAATAAGGAGCCCTTTTACAACTTTCTTTTAACAGATCAAATCATATTAAGGCAACTGCATCCCTTACGATACATTTAAAATTTCCTGAAAAATGAAATATATTGGTTCCATTTTGTTAGTATACACAAGCATCTCTATAAATTTCAGTCTTAAAAGAGAGTAATTTAATCAAAGCCATTAAGTTATCTCTAGAAACAATATTTTTTTCCTTTTATAAATATTGCAAGCATGCTTCAAGGAAATGTGTCATCTTGTAAATGAATGCCCTTTGAATTATGCATTGATTTCCCTTGCTTGTCCTTCCTATATTCCTTCTTGAATAGCATAGGATAAATCATCTTTCCCTCCGATCACTATCTAAGACCTCTATTATTGGACTTCTTTTAATTTTTGCCCATATTTAAAACAAGCTAAAATCCTGCTCGACATGTTGGATGATGAAGACGTGTAATTGCCCATCCATGACGTGTAAAGTGAAGTTGACAACCAAGTCATCCATGGCTATTATCAATTTAGCAACATTCCGTCATTTGATTATTTATTTTTGTTTAACGAATGTTTACAACAGGATAATGGCCTCAAATATATACATAATATTTACATGGACAAAATACATAGACATATCTGTTGTCCTTATGAGTTCTGTAACACATAAGTAACATCGTCAATAACAGTGACTATACAGATAGATTTAAAATGTGTACTTCTAAATATTATTAAAAAGTGTAAATTAAAATGCAAAAATTTACAAAACAGTATTATAACCTATAAAACAACTTTTTAAATGAGAAAAACAGTGCAACGACGGTTAAAATTTAGCCATGGATAGAGATGTTTTAAGGTCTTGAGAGATAAGTGAAAATGACAAGTTCTGCGTTTCTTGATGGGAAGAGCATTAAAAATATTGGCACCTTTGAAAGTAAATGATCTTCTAAAAATTAAGTTTTTCCTTTTGAAATTTTTAGCATCATACTGTTATTACATGTTCCTTAATTATGGGATAGCTGTTCCAGTTTATTACTTAGTTAGTGTACCGACTCTCCAAGAAGGCATTTCCTTACGACCTCGCATGTATTTCATGATTGCTGATGTGTCTAACTGAGTACTTATATATGAAAGTGGCAATGATAAAGCGGATTGCGACACCAAAAAATTTGGTTGTTGCTAGATGTGAAAATTCGGGATCGACTTCCCAGGTTGTCGACTTAACTAGAGTAGAGTACTCTGGCCCCTTTATCAACAGTGCATACCGGCACTCCCCCCTTAATGTGGATTTAATATTTGAAATTTAAATGATAAATTTGAAAAGCCGAGCTCAATGTTGTACACGGCGTACTTGAGACGTCCTATTTTCTTTTTCAAACATTTTAAAATTACTCGATGCCATCACATACCAGCAGTTGGCAAGCTCGTATTTGTAGTGTGATTTTTTTATTTCTGTAGCCTAGTTTAAAATTTGAGGCTAGCTAATAAGTTCGGAGTATAACAAAGCAAAAGGCGACACGTCACTAAGAATAGATATAAAAACCATACACCGGAATGATTTATATATTTACAAAAAAGAGATTGGCTTGCTCTAGGCGAGCTTTTTCGAATATAATGTCCTTGATTAATAAAGCTTACATCCTACAAAACAAAACACCTAAACCTATTTTGAAATGTTGATGTTTAAATATTACATGTAACACTTCTTGTTTACAATGTAAGCTGCTTATGCATGACTGCTCTTGCATATCTTTTACGTCCCTCTCTACTTCAACGAATGCTAATGCTTTTCAATTCTTGAAAACGCAGTGTTGCCTCAGTAAACATATTAAGCCTCGTCTTGAAAAATCCCATTTGACAAAGAGTACGCCGAGTCAAACTCTAATAAGCACAATGATAAAATCAACAAAATATAGACTGCTGCAACAAACTGCTATTGCCAAAAAATTTAAATGACTCTATGCCATAATTTTCCTAGCGGATTTGAGGCATGAGTGCTTAATGACTTCACTAAGAAACCTTTTTATAACCTGATAACAAAATTTTCATGGTATGTGATCACTGGAAGGACAAGCACCTGGAATTCTCGAACACCTTAATTCCTGTTCACCTCGCTGTTGAATTCGCATACAAATACTCTGCAATGGGTATCAGTTTCTTGGACGTTATATTAGTTGGATGTTACCGAAAGTGAATTGAAAAGGGAACAAATAGCAACAAACTCAAATCCTGCCACCCATTTCATACAAAAAAGGCTATCCCCGTACATTGAAGCCCACAAGATGTAAGCATGCATACTCTTACTACAGGATAAAGTCTCGTTAGGATGCTTTTACTTATAATAACGAATGTTATTGTTTTGCAAAATGTGTTCATAGAAGTTATCAACTGTCATTAAATGCACTTGCAATTGTTTGACTGCGTTAAGCTCCTCAATCACAAAACGTATACACCTTAATCAGTATATTTGCGGGAAGGTTTTTAAAGTTCATCGTTTTTTCCCTGCAAAATACTGCAATATTTGTGCTATACTGCCAGTGTGCCATTTAATGAAGGAATATACAATGTCATTAACAATAGGTTCGGTGTTATTTTGCCTTTTTGTGTAATTCTGCCTCCTGGCGTTATCCCTCCAATTTTCACTCCAGTTTTTTCACTGATTTGTTGTTTTTATTGATTTTATGATGTTTTGAGGAGACCTCATAACTTGCATGATATTGGCCCTTATTAAAGCATCTTTATGCTATTTTGCCACCAATGGAAGTTAACTACTCTAACATTGACGGCATCATGGGCAATTTCATAGGCTTACTCAATTCTTCCTACATTTCATTTCGGCACAGGTTCTTTTAAACTAATTGTGCCAGCTGCAGCACGTTAAATGTTCCACGGACTGCATAGAATGTTTGAGCTGATTCGAAACGATGGGCTGGGTGTTTGGACACCCTCACCGAGCATTTTCTTTCCATAACCTCTCTCTGCAATACTCTTAACCTTTGTAACGTTTTAACTTCTACTTTTTATGTTTTGGGCATACAAAATTAAAATTTGGCAAATTCAAATCTGCGGATCCTTACCATGCTCTTTCAAAATAGTAGTCAAAAAATTCCAGGTTCAGTATAAATGGCACCATAGACCATATGTCATCTTTATACAGTCTTAATTTCGTGCTTGTAGCACCACGGATTACGTCCAATTTTCCCATGTATCTACAATTCTTAAAATGTTGTTGAAGAAATCAAGTTGAAGATTGACTTATTTCCATAACAAAGCTAGTTAGGTTATGAAATAAAACATGGTGTCAGAAGCATTCTGTACAATGGTACCGCTAAAGTACAGCACTATTACATATTATTTTTAAACGGATAATAACACCGAACATATTTTGGAGGTGAGGGGGCCTCCAAGATGGCCCCCAAAATAATGCAATCTTCCTATCGTGGGTGCACGCACTTTGAACTAAAATAGATTTTTGTGTACGCTAAATTATCTCTCTTTCATTCAAACTTTATTTGTCCTGTCAGCTCTGTTATTGTACACCTCTGGGTCTCTTCTGCTCACTCCTTATTTGGCAATCGCAAGATAAACTCACTTGGGCCCAGGAGCCATTTGGACAGCTGTCCAAATCTATTTCTAGCCCAAAACCTACTTTCAACTGGGAGAAATATTCTCTCACTTCGTACCTATAAACAAATATTTCCTCAAGCTTTTGATAGGTCAGGATATCTTACATTAACAACAACATCACAGGTTAAATCATTTCCGTACTAGAACATACCTATTAAGAAATTTGGCACTCTTGTTTTTAATTGTCGGTACTAGGGCTTCCCATGTCATGACACTTCATTATTTTTTCCTGAAGCTGAAGTTCCTGTCATTTTGGTTAAAAAAGTGTACTAATTTAGAATTAGTAAACTAAAATTTCCATGTAGCAACGTAACAAATCCAGTACTATCACTACAGAGGATGATTTAAACGTCTTATTTCCAGATAGTTTTAAAGGGCTTGGAAAGTTTCCTGGCACACAGTCGTCATTGATCTAAATGGGCATCCAATCATTCACACTCCATGTCGTACTCCCATACAACTATGAGAAAAATTAAACAGGAACTACAACACATAGTCTCTCTAGACCACTTTGCAATGTTCTTTACAGAAATGTCATATCAGTGGCATCCCAAGCACCAAAATACATTTTCATCCATCAAAGATTAATTATGCATTGCAATCAAGCTAAACTATTCTCAACCAGATCTGCCAAATGAAATTTACGTCGATGATAGTCTTACCTGTCTAGGAACAGCATCAGATAATAATGGTAAGCCAGTTGTTTATATTTCTAAGAGCTTGACTCATACAGAGTAATCCATTTGTCATTATCTCATATCATTGTTCTTTGCAGATGACGTCTCAAACAAAATTTACTGCTGCATCTGCAAGACTAAAATGACTGTCTTCAAACGTATTACTATCCTATCAAGTACCAGCCTGGTAAGAACATGATCCTCTCTGACAGTCTGTCACTTTTACCAAAGAAGTTTAAACGTCGTCTAATGCCATTAAATATCATAATCCAGTTCAGCCAAGTACGCTTATAGAGCTTGCCCCAAAAACAGCTGCAGACGAACACTTAATACTCCTATCAAATTACCTAAACAATTATTTTTCCAACAAGTACCACTACCAAATTTTTCACAACCATTGCCTTCATATCAGTGGCGGCTGGTAGGGCAAAAATGTGGTGGGGCAAATTTCAATGTTTATGCAAAAGCCAAAACGTACACCTTAACAAGTCCCAAAACAGAACCATTTTGAAATCGTGCTTTTTATTGCGGCTTTGTTTTAGATGCTTAGGGAAAGATAACTTCTTCTTGCGAACATTTTTTTAAGAACTCAAAACTACTGACAGTTTGGCAGGAAAAATGCTTCCTGTGCAGTTCTATCAGCAGAGAGGTAGGTTTCCCCATTGAGAAAGTTTCCACCCCTTTTTATGGCACTACGAACTCCCACCGCCCCCAACTGGTGTCTTCGAATGGAACCGTAAACAAAGTTACCGGGAGCCATATTTTGTGTCAGTAAAATATCAAGAGTAATGTGTCATGAAAGCCAATGTTACATATCTAAACATAAAAATAAAAACTGACTTAGATGCCTATATACTTAGACAGAGAGGCAGCAGAAAGTTAAAAAATATTTACAACGGTCGGGGGAAAGCAACTGTCACCTACCATTTGCAGCAAGAACTAAAGAATTAAATAGAGATGAGTGAGCGATCCATGAGTAAAGCCTTAAACTGTAGGCTTTCTATTGAGGTTTTATGCGTTCATTGTAAAAGTCTCAAATCACTATATCTTGAAAAATTTGAGTAACAGAACACCAATTCTACTTGATTCCTCCCTTTTACATACAATAGACCAAGAAATTTGCTAACTGCATATAAAATTAATCTGATTGCCAGTATTCTGGTGTATGTATTGATAAATTTCCTTTACTCGTCCCCACTTATAAAATGAGGAATTAAATTAAAAGAGCAACTTGATAAATCTTATCAATTTCAATTTTTTTCAAACGATATTGAATGTATATCCTGAACCTGTTACCTATCTAGGGACTTTGCTAATGCCACAGATTGCCATTAAGACGTTTTGAAGTTCATTTGACACTTCAGTCGTGTTGTCGACTTTCACTACTGGAAACGTGGCCTCCTCCATTCCTTTTGAATATTACACTGGGTAATGTCAAGCATGGTATCTAGCAATTCGTTCTAGATGGCTTTTGAAGTCCCTTTGAACACTGTGTCTGAGTTCATATGTCGCTTCAAGATAGAATTTAAATGAGATATAAAGTTGACAAGTCCGAGGAAAATACTTGTGTTGTCTGAGTCCTCGTTTTCGTCATGGCCTGCAAGCTCGAAATCAGTACAAAACGTGCACAATACACGATTTTAGGTAATACGTGTCGGTTTGTGTCAACTTCGTTGTTGTGGTTTCCAATGTTGGCGTGATAAGCTTCGCTCAGCTGCAATCTTAAGTCACTCACCCCCAGAAATGCCAGTTTAAAGCTATCGTACATGTGAGAGCGACTCTTAATATGCTTCCGAACTCTTTCAGACAAATACTTCCAGTCATATAGGCCTACATGAGTCCATGCTTTATCCGCTAACTTACTCTCCTAACAACAAGCATGGAAACAGTAGCCCCTCTTTGTCTCAGGGCAGTCTCTCATAAATTCGTACTTCGAGTGCCAACGCTGTGCGGATCGTAGCTTTGAATTCACATCCCAACATGAAATATCTGTCTTGTCACGTCCTAAATGTTTTGCCTCGAACTTGACGAAAGACCTAGCCAAACATTACTTGTTTAAATCTCAATGGCATTAAATCACAAAGTGACAGACAGACGAAGAAGCTTTAATTTGGAAACTGAGGAAATTCTGACAGTACAAGCATATGAAAAGCCTTTTTGCTGAGAATGTTTGGTGGGGCAATGCCCACCTTGCCCCTTAGCACGAGCCGCTACTGCTTCATATTGGTCTTGAAGAGGTCATAAAGGCATACGTAGATGACAGAAACGTGCAAGAATTAGTGTTTATCGACCAGGGACCTGTTGCATAAAACTTACTGATAAATCAAAACTAATAATTAGTTCATTAATTTATTACCAAAATTACTCATGAAAAGTGTTGCACAAAGCGATTAATGAAAGACAAAATATATTCATTAGTTTTATTAGTCAGTTTCATTAGCAGCACGAGCTGCGATGGACAATGCCATTTTCATTGTTTCGCCCTGTTTGTGTGGGCTTCAAGAAGCCAAATCAATATTTTGAACGTGAAATCAACCAGACGAACAAACTGTTTTGTCACTGTTGAACATGACAGCCGACAGCAGAAAATTATCAGCCTCCAGGGCCGTTCCGAGTTCAGGTTTGCAAGTTTCTTTTTTTATCTCACAGTGTTTACATGACGACTGAATCGCTATTGTGTATCAATTTGAAACAAACAAGTTTTACGAAATCCTGCAGGAGGTGATTTATTGCATGTTCAAGATTGTGTGACCGAAATGTGATTGCACAGATTTCTCTCATTACGTTTCAAAGCAGACACCTCCTGAAGTAAAATTTCAGCTTCTTCTCGCATCAGGGTCACTGCGTTATTAAGAAATGTTGTTGGGGCGATATTTCATAGGCCCACTCGAAGCATGGCTACTAGCTTGTGTCTGCTGAACCGATAGTTAAATTACACAGTGTTAAAATATCTAGTCAGCACATCGCTGCCCAAACGAATACATAGTACCTATTAGCATTGGTGTTCTCCTATCAGAGGATGCGTGAGAGTAAACGTTAGTTCCACATCGCAGACAAGAAATTGGGTCAAATTGCCATTTCAGTGGTATTATCGATTAGGTAGCATAAAAACACTCTCGTATCATCATTGTGCCAATGGGATCAGGGAATAAAGACACTCAAAATCAAATCTGTCATATAATTATGCCGATTTCCAGGAATTTTACATCAACCCTGAATCATTTGGCCACTTAAAGTACCTGTGTAAACGTGGTCTCATCCAGTGTTTTAATATGTGTATTTTACGAGAAAACGTAGACTTTTGTATACCAAATATATCTCCTATATCGTTTATTACTTCCTCTCGCCAAATATGTAAGTGAACTGAAACCTGTTGTCTCGGAGTTAACCCAAAATTCCTGCCCGTTATATGCCTTAGAAGATATCCTGTATTGTCGATGAGAAACTCAACTTGTCTTGTCACTTAATCGAAATCTGCCTCTCTGATCTTCATCCGTATTCAAAATCGCGATGATTTTGAGATCGTTGCGTTCGTCTCTGATGCTGAAGTTGCTCAAGAACTAAGACAATCTTGTGAAGATCGGCACGTGGATAAAAAATGCCTACACGTTTAAAGGACTTCATTCTCATAAACTAGAACATCATTATAAACTAGACCAGTTAATAGAAAAGAAACATAATAGTTTTAATGTGAGTTAGTAGCATCATGTCTATGAAAAAGACTTTTAAATAGAGTATCAGACGCCATTTATCTCTCCCAGTTTCTTACTTCCTCTATAATTTATAGCTTCTGAGTTATATGTGTTATGTTGCCATTAATCTACTTCTTAATGCAAAGAAGGCGGATGTTGCATTATGTTATCTTTATGGAACCTTAATTTCGTACATGTTGTACTAGAGCTTTTGTCAAATTTTGCCATCTGCTCAAAAGTCTCAAAATGTAGTGGCAAAGCCAGCTTTCAAAGTTAAGTCATGCCCACTGCAGACTTGTGTGGTCAGGTGTGGTAAACCTTTGAAAACAATCTTTTACACAAACTATTAAATGCACTAAAGGTGCGGGGCCAAAGATACCTCGTCTTCCACAGGAAGGGGTAAAGTAGTTTTTAAGGGGGGGGGGGACATTTTTCTATATGAGGTGACCTAATAGTGTCTGATTGTTTTGAAATCAAAATAAAGCAAGGAATTATGTTTGCATTTACTATGTATATACAAGATATCAGTTTGTGCTTGTTCTAGGGACACGGTGGTCGGTTGCTAGGGCTTTTACTCCCATGTAAACAAAGACAACGGAGGCTGATTTAGCCTCGTTTTGGATTTTTCATCCCTGGCATCAAAACTGCCCTATCTTTTGATCGCAAATTTGGACGGAAAGCGCCACGCTTGTGTAATCTTTTTGTTTTATCCTTTAGAGCTAGGACCCATGAGTGATGCTAACGTATTTGTTTTAATAAAGAAGCGATAAAAGTTGCTCTTTTTCCTTGTTGATTCTTGCGAGTTGATTTGTGATGATACTGGTATTCGGAAAATCTCACAGGATCTCCTTTTGTTGTAAAATATGTTGTTTCGACTCCCAGAGGTCCTATTTGTCAATTTCAGCTTAGAACTTGTGGTCTTTTATTGGCCATTTGTGCACAATAAGCAAATGATCGGTAGAAAACGAGAATTTTTTAACGTGTCTGCATATCCTGGATTGCTGAGGATCGATATTTGGATTGTGCTAAGCTCAAAAGATTCTTCAATATCATGGCTACCGATTCAGAGGAAGTTGCAAATGAAACAAAGTAAGTACAACTTTTCCAAATAGGCATTTTGATCTGCACTTTCTGCATATTTCAAGCTTCGTCTGTAAATATGTGAGCCGTCAGTTCTATTCGCGCTACCATTTTGTTTACCATTGTTTCCCGTCGATTTAAAATGGCGTTCACTTCGTTCTAGCTGCGAGTATGCGGCTTGTTATGTTAGGCTTGGTCACTCACCGGACACTTTTGGACCGATTTGTCAGACCATAAGTTAGGACATATGTAGGCCTATCATACTGGTTCTGACATCCTGACTGCCTAGATAGCTCTTACCAAACATTGAAACATCGTCTTTACACATGCATGAAAATATTTACTAGTTAGATTGCTCAGCTTTCTGAGGGATTACATAGCAGTGTTTCGGCAACACAGGATTTGCATAATTGATATATATTTTAAACGTGCATTCTTTGATATCATGGATAAAAAGTACCCCAAGATTGCGTTTAGTAACATTTAGCTCATCATGACCCTTAATATGCTTTCTTGAATTTAATATTTAACTACAGTGGGGC
>JAAAKL020007025.1:0-17337 GCA_010016065.2 Carybdea cf. marsupialis auct. non (Linnaeus, 1758) | reverse complement strand
GGTCTATTACTTCTTCTCAGGTCTATTACTTCTTCTCAGGTCTATTACTTCTTCTCAGGTCTATTACTTCTTCTCAGATCTGTGCTTCCTTTCAGAGTCAGAGCTGTTATCCATGACTGCTCAATGCAGCAGTATACCTTAAAGTATTGTCCTTTATTAAATTCTGATAACATAGAATGCTGAGAAACATGTTTTTACCGACATGTATTAGAGCCCAGTAAAAATGGTTACAGGGTGTATTGTTGTTAACCTTTGAATGCTTTTAGAAAACAGGCGAAAATTTTTCAGTATACTTTCTCTGACTTTCTCAAAGATACGTTTGACAAATTTAATGTACGAAATGAAAATATATTAGTCTAATCAAACATATTATTGCATAAAATTGATTTTGCAGGAGGGTCTTCTTAAAGTACAAAATTTGCAACCTGAAGAACTTTTAGGGATTACAGATGAGCTATGGGCTTGCTTTGTAAGTACAATAAAGATTTGTTTCTTTCAGAAAGGTAGTAAAGGTAGTGTAGAAATGTGTTTTTTTAGTTGCAAAGTAGTTATCGACTGTGAATGGAACAATAATGGGAACGATTTGATGTTGTAGATTTGGGGATATTTTCATATCACAATTGTGGGAATATTTCGACAGCCGACGTTCTTGTGGTACTTTCATATAGTATTACATAATGATTTGCGAGCGATAAAGTTAAATGCTATTGAAGCTGGAAAATTAGGCCCATTACTGAAATATACACAGATTCAAACGTTTGCATGGTGAGTGTCTGAATCAGGAGAGCGAGCCCTACTTTTGTCTTGGTCCTACCTTGATCTCGATGCTGAAGCGAGATAACAAGAAGTAATTTTTATGATCGCTAGGGACTTCGGGGACGAATTGGGTCACTCCTTGAGAACAGAAGTCAGTACGATGATCAAGAAGGAAGAAAAAGGCCTGGTGCCGAGACCTTTGTTGTTACGAAGCCTTTGAAGCGTGACACACGAGTCTTTGAAACTCCGGCTTAAAGCTGTTGAAACACGAGGTTAGATGATAGCTGGCTTTCGAGCTTCATTTTCAGCAGGCCTCCGAGCTACATTTGCAGCAAGCTTCCGAGCTACATTTGCGGCAGGCTTCCAAGCTACATTTGCGGCAGGCTTCCGAGCTACATTTGCAGCAAACTTAAGACCATCATGTGACAAACATGTTGCATTAGAACGTGAACTTCTGTAGCCATACGAATACCAGCTTATTTGCATTTTAAAACAAATAAGGCATCTGATAGCTGCAATGGTCTTAAAGTGGCTCATATTTCAATTCTTCATTTTGATTGGTTCATTGGCACCGACAGATTGGATTGAGATGACAACAGGTCAGATCTTCAAACTACGGTAGCTTGAAGCCTGGCAGCAGGCTGCACATAGCTTGTAAGCGCATAGCCTCCTGTGTTATCAACTTCAGTCCAATTTGTAACGCAGCAACTCGATTAGCGTATTCGTAGTACCAAGGACGATGACCATGACATCGACATGGGCAGAAAAAATTATGTCTCGAGATAATGATTAGCCAGAATCCTGGAACTACAAGAGAATATATATTTAGGGAGCAACAGCGAAATATTTGTTCAGGATTGATGATAATGACGTTTCCTACCGCAGTCTCCAGTTTCTAGCCTATAGAAATGTTTTAGAATCTTTATCTGAAGGAGTTGAAAGATTGGCAAGTCGGTATGAGTGGCTGCGAATCTGGTGTTTCAGCAAATGTGACACTCCTTACTCTGTAATTTTTGCTTGATTTCATATGTGCTAACTTTAGTATGAGGCCGTTGTTTGACCAAAGAGAATACCTTTTTTATTCACACTATGCCGTTTCTTAACCTTATTTTCTACAGGTAACATGGCTTGATGGTCATTCTCTTGTGCAGACTGTTTTTATATGTCTCTACACACATGATCCCTTTGTCATCGAAGATGTTGTTCTCAAGGTATGATCTTCAAATCACTGCTAAACATTAAATAGTTGTTGCATACTTCTGGCGCTAAACATTTAATGGTTGTTGCATATTTCTGGCGCTAAACATTTAATGGTTGTTGCATATTTCTGGTGCTAAACATTTAATGGTTGTTGCATATTTCTGGCGCTAAACATTCAGCTGAAATTCAGATCATACATGGCTACTTTAATATTTTATGCAGGCAGTAGTTGTTTGCAAGGGGCTGTTGTTTGGGAGAGTCAGAAGTATCCAATCTGCTATTTGTCTATCATTGTGCTTGATGCCTATATGTAAATTTGACTCTTTGTTAGGCAAACATTTATTTCTATGTTCAGAAATTGCCAGTAGAATTATTGACAATTAATAAAAAATATGTAGGTTCAACTTAGCCGTTTGCTACCAAAACCGTTCCGAAATAGATGATGGTACTCAAAGAGTTCGGGGGGTGGGGGGTTGGATTTTAACCTGAGTACAGATTCTTACTGACCTCTCATGACTATATTGCTTTATTTAACTATTGTTCATTTTACATGGAGTTCCTGAGTTGCAACTACTTAGACGAAATGCATGATGTCGTCGCGAGTTAACATGAGAACATGTAAAGCGAGGAGTAAACCACCCATCCCCAAAAGCGAACGAGATTTCCATTCAAACTGTATGATGTAGGAGGGGGTTTAAGTTTACACATTAAATTAGACGGCGAAAGTGTAAGATATTTCTTTGGATTTCTTTACCGGTTGGTTTAAAGTTTGACTTTCTGAAGGATTCTTACTGACGTACTTTTCAATTGGAAGGCACTGGTCTCAAAGCCCCGAAGGTTGGACTTAATTTTATTTCGAAGCCACTACAAACAGCTGTAAACGATGTCAAGAATAAGAGATATTAACTTTTTTTATTAGAAATGAAGCCCATACTCGGATTAAAGCTGAGATTTAGCAGCATCCTTAGTAGCATATTCTCAGCCTCAGTAAATTTTATCGGCATCAAACAGATTCCGCCGTCTGTTTACCCTGCCTTTTCATAAGGTGTCCCTTTCTTAGATTCATCCTAAGCTAGGATACATAACCACTAGTAAGGAGGTTTTAGTCGTCAAAGATCGCGCTGTCCATGTATACAAAACTTTCTTGCAACACGTGAAATTTTGTGTGAAATGGTCAGAAAAGGTTATTCGTTAGATATAATAAGTTCATCCATACGTGATGCAGTACTAATGAGTGTTTTTGGTAACTTTGCAACACGTGGGGTATGATGAAGAGGTTGACTGATGATGTCGTGTCGTCAGCAAATTACTAGGTTCACATATCTTAAGCCTACGTCAGTTGGAAATCAAGATATTGTCAACGATGCCGAAGTTGAGGTAAAACTTTTTGTGTGCTTATGAATGTAAAGAAAAAGTTTTACCTCAACCTCGACATCGTTGACAACACCTTGATTTCCAACTGATTGAAGCTTAAGATATGTGATCCTAGTAATTTGTGACCATTAGTGATAGTGTGTTAGAATCACTTGCAAGTACTTCTTGATTTTATATGCTGAAAAATATTTAGGGATAAATTCAGTAGGTCTTTATTGATATTCTGGTGCATGTTTCATGCACAATAAAATGGTTTGACATTTGACATCATGCTTACAGAAAACACCGAATAGAGCCCAAGAAGACTTGCACATCCGGTGTCCTCAACTTCGTCTTGTCATCTAAGTATATTTCATTAACAGTTTGTTTAAATCCTTACAGGCACTGTGCATATCCATATTAAAAATGATCGACATCATCAAAGGTTCAGTTGTAAGGGCAAAAGTTTTCGAAGAGGTACAGTACTTTCTTTATTTGGTTGTAGCAATTCAGTGTTATGGTATAAACTTGAGTTTCAGTTACGCTTGTCTGTATTTGCAGACAAACTGTAAACGCAAGCACAACCGAGGATGTAATGCCTTTCAAATATTTATGCTATGATATGGAAAATTTTTCTTCAGAATCTTAAAATACATGGTTTCACCATCTACAGTCATCACAGTGGATATCCAGAATGGTTACCACATGACCACGTGTAAAAGACGTCCATACTCACAGGGAATCATTCTTACGGTGTTGCACTGTGGATGATGGTCCCAATATCATACCACTTTTCTTTACTGATGGGGTACAATTTTAGTGATCGTCTTGCCACCCTGCATTGATTATGGAATTGAAAATATAGTGGTGGTCTCGTTTCCTGGTGAGGAGTCACATGGCATGAAAAGAAGGAGGATCAACTCAGACGTACAACAGTATTCTAAAAAGGGTAAATTACAAAGACTGACTACTTATCGAGGATTGTAATTTGTGACGTATGGAGCTATGCATTACCTCATTGCTAGATTACAATAATGGTCTTACTGAACATAGCATTACTGGTGATAATGATGATAGTGAGGAGGAGGAGGAGGAGGGGTAAGAAGGAGGAGAAGAAGGAAAAGAAGAAGATGGGGATGTTGATGATAAAGGTGATGATGAAGATAATGAAGACAGTGATTCTGATGGTGATGATGATTACGATTGTTATGATGACAATCATGATGACAATCATGTATGCATATGTCTTGTGGTAAATTGGTTCCAATTCTCTGTTGTAAATGCTCGTATAGATGCGATATCTCTTACCCTGTTTATGCATAATTAAGTAAGAGTGTTTTATGTTTCTGAAACTTCTTTTCATTTTTCTGTCCAACCAGGAGGATTTTCAAACTATGGTTTACGGATTCAAGCTAGCAAACAACGTCACAGAGATGAGGGTCTCAGGTACTGATGTGCTTCGGGATATATATTCCTGAGATTTGGGTCATTTGGGAACCTCCTGTAGCTTTTTTAAAGGATACGGCAACTGTGCTAATTTAGAGATCATTGGCATCAATGGCTATAATGTTTTCGCTTCACTTGCCTTTAGACCCACTGATCTCTAAAAAAGACTGTATCGAGCTTCCCATTGTTTCCAACTACGAAACAGTGTAGTGACGAGTACTGGCCCCCATTAGTTCAAATAGCGCGGGAAAGTCCGCCATGTTGCGTAACATTGTTTATAAGCTTTGTGTGATGGGGACTGAAATGGCATCTTTTACAATTACTGTTAATGTAATTGTAAATTTTTGTAGTGTATTCATGTGGCAAAAGCTAGTGAAGCCTTAAGGGTTGATAATTTAGCATGCAGCCGTTACTGTGCTGGGGGTGTTAACTGCTGTGCATAAGTAGCGTAGGCCTACTTTTTATGTACGTTTTTGTTTGAGGTATGAGAACTCTGATCCATTTTCTACTAGAAATAGTTTGTAGTTCCGTTGTTTGGGCTCGACATTCTAACTTCATGTGTCAATTCTGTTTAATTAAAGATGATACAGCGTTTATAGTGACGGCATGGCACTGTTTCTTATTTATGTTCAATTAACGCATACACTTAGTGCATTAAGCCTCTCAACCAAGTAAGACAGGCCTCTAAATTGGACTTGGGCAGTTAGTGATCTCTTGTTAAAAATGTTTCCATTGCCCCTTTGAAAAGTTTCATCTCTTCCGGAAACGGGTCACAGAAATGTGAGGCTTTTATTGTGCTTCAAGTGCTGCGTCTAATCATGTTACTGTTACTGAGAGACTTATGGTTTATTTTGATGCCAATTCCACTTCGCTCCAGAGGCGATAATCATAAAGGTGCATTTGAAAATGAGCAAATCATTTGGACGAAGACAAAGCCTCTGGCACATATTTTCCTTAATGTCGTGTTTATTTCTGTGATTGACTGCGCACTATACGAAGAACTGTAGTAACGAAAATCGTATTGCTTATTCCTATTTTGATGCGTATTGATGTTGATGCAATCTACTTGCCAGCAGGTGTACTATGGTTCGGCAGTGTTTCAAGTACCCTCAAAACTGGTCTAGGTTCAAACGTCTAGTTCGTGTCTCCGTTGTAAAAGCAAGTCAGCACAGGGGTATTTTATGCTTCTACTTTTAATTTTGATTTTTTGTTGATTCTTTTTTCATTTCATCTCTAGGTATGCTAAGAGAAGCTGAAGAGGAAATATCAAGACGTCTGAAGGTAAGCAGATTGTTGTTTCAGGACTTTTTCTCATACATCCATCTTTCTATACAGGGAAAATCCATTTTTGCAGGCATACATTCTCGCAAGCTTCTCTGAGTAGAAGGATCCATCCATGCATCCATACATACGTCCACCCCTGCATCCACCCATGCATCCACCCATGCACCCATCCATGCATCCACCCATGCACCCATCCATGCATCCACCCATGCATCCATACGTGCATCCATCCATGCATCCACCCATGCGTCCATCCATGCGTCCACCCCTGCATTCACCCATACACCCATCCGTGCATCCACCCGTACATCCATCTATGCATGCATCAATCTACCCATTCTTCAATCTATCATGCCATTACATTTCTTCGTTCCCTTCTGTCTAATTGAGATATCAAAGAGTTTTCTCGCCGTATTAAAATTGAATCGATTTTTATTTCTTTAGACCATTACTGGAAGAGAAAACGAGGAGGGTGCTTCAGAGAAGGTACATATTACTGTTTGTCAGTTTCATAATTAGAAGTGAAGAAGCCTTTATGCTGGTCGACCGTTAATTTCTAACAAACATAAGTAACGCAGAAGAGGTTTATGTTCGATAAACATTAAATGATGTTATTGTAAAGATAGCGAAGTCATTTGATAGCAAATTGATACAGGGTTTTTTGTTACAATGGCAATAGGATATTGTTGCGTATTTCCCGGGTCGAATATGACACCCAAACTGATGTTTTTTCATCAGTAGTCAAGTTTTCTAGAAACGGAAAGTACCATCGATAAGAAAGGCTGTAAAATCCATAAGATTTGAAAATATGCTCATCATATCATAAAGATCCTATCCTATGCTATGGAGTTGTACTAACAAGTCTATCCTTTAAAGATATACTGCAATCCTTAACACACTATAATTTGGTCACTGATTGCTGATCATGACTTCCTTTCATACTCTCTAGTGTCTTTTCAAATCGAAAATGGAGAACTGGTGATATAGAAATTTGAAGCAAGTCTCAGAATTATTATTTTATCTACTTATTTATTACTATCATTACTTCATTCCGAAGATGTGAACATTCTGTGTATGACGTTAACATGAACTAACTTTACATTTCATTGGCTTCTGAAGTCGTAAGACGTGTAAGACGCACGAAGGGTCAAGAATAGTCGAGCTCACGTATTAGAGTCTAGCTGTTTGTTAGTAGATAAGTCGATAAGATAAATAGATGTTGATGATGTGTCGCTAGTGGGAAGGCAGTGTTACACTATTATCAGTGTCTTGTAATGCACGCATTAGATTCCAAGTATCACCAACCTGTATGTTGCTGTCGACGTTGGAGTAAAGTTAATGAAGGTGCGGGCGGCTGCAGCCATGACAACTCTTTTATGCCCTCATCTTCGCGCATGACGACCCTTTCATACCCTCATATATGTGCAAGACAATGATATACCCTCGTATCCGTGCATGATAACCATTTCATACCCTCATGTTTGTGTACAACAACCCTTTCATACCCACATGTTGGTGTAGGACAATCCTTTCATACCCTCATGTTCGTGCACAACAACTCTTTCATACCCTCATGTTGATACACAACAACCCTTTCATTCCATCATTTTGTGCAAAAAAAACCCTTTCAGACGCTCATTTTTGTGCACGACTACAATTTCATACCCTTATGTTCGTGCACGCCAAAACGACTTTTCGCTGTGGAATGGGAGTTTTTTGTTGGCCTTTGGTAGACATAATTTTTGTAATATTTCATTTCGAATGAGAGCAAGTATTGCCTTCATAGCCTAGTGCTGGCGCTGAGTAGCAACGCAAAGTTAGACGTGTGATATGTCCTGAATGTAGAGTGGAAGAGGTGCGGGAATATAATTTGTATAGTACGCTTGAAGTACCAAGGAGAGCTTTGATAGTAACTGCATCATTACACATTTGCTATATTGTTTCAAACAGGTCAGTCATTGATTCATTTAGTCATTCGTTTAACCATGAAGCTGCTTGGCAGATACATTTCTCAAGTTGCATCAGACGAGTGCACAATTTCATTAACAGATTAACAATGGAAAGAGAAGTTACCATTCTCTGGCATTATAATGCCATCAGACAATCGTAGTAAAAGAACAAGAAGGTATTTTTATTGTAAAATATACTCAAGTTGTACTGTAATTCTTATGGAAAGTAAAAGAAAGATTAAATATGCAAATGAGAAGATGATGGTTGGAAACTTTCATTCCAGGTAGAACAGTTAAAAGCGTTGAAGTCAAGAATGAAATTTCTGAGAGCATTTTACTTGGCATTGTTGGCTTTTGACATACCAGAGGTAAGTTATTATTTAAGCTTAAGTGGCATTATTGATGCCTTGATCTTTGAAAGCAGGCACGCCCTACGTATTTTGGTACGGGTTACATTGCGCACCATCGAAATTTAATCGGCTCGCAGAACTCTAGATCCAAGGGATCAAGAATACGATATAAAGATATCATTTTCTGAATAGTGCGGTTGTGGAAACAACTTGGATTCATGAGTGTCATGGGAAAGAGAGGGTTTAAAATGATCGAATGAAATTGACCGCACAGAGAAGAGAGGTTGGGCTCCAAAATTGCTTAGAGGTTGATGTTTACTAGTGGAGTACGTCATTTTGAAGGTGTTATTCCTTGTTTCATCAGAGCAAAATGAGGAAATGCACACTCCTATCTACTTTTTAAAATGGTGATCTATGAACCAGGTTTGATGAGTTGCTTTTATAAATTTTGATCAAGAAGAGAATTGCTCATATTTGAACATGCTTCCGAACAGGAAGGTGAATTACCACCCCTGCGAAAACGTTTTGGTTAGATGTGTGGTCATTATAGAACGGTGTGGACCGAGCTTTTAGGAAAAAATAGTCTACTGATATGACATTGCCTGATGCACCACATCCTTGGTGCTACATACTCGCTTAATGCGATATATTACTTGATGTGACTCAGTGCATGATGTGACAGATTGATTCATGTGGGATCTTGCTTCATTCATCGTATTGCTTGCAGCAGCAGGTCCTTGCGACATAGCGGTTTATCTGACATATCCTGTTAAATTGTGTTTCTTAAGATGGGATACCACTTAATGGAGCATCTTGCATCATACAACGCATCACGTCATGCGACCTATGATCAAATGCGTATCGCTTGATGAAAAATTGTAAGTGTCGATGTGTTTTGGTCGTTTCTACAGTCTTCAGAAGTGGCCAAGGCTAAGGAGTATGTTGAGAGCGCACGGAGATCTGCTGCCGAGGTCACTTCAACACTGAAACTTGGAAAATATTACAGTGAAGCAAATGCAAAAGCAGAAGGTAAGATTTCTTTTCTAGATCGGGGATACCTTTAAAGTAGAAATAGCCTTTTTCTAAATTCCAAGAAAGTAATTGTCGAACCATTGAAATTCCATGGATTATTTTAACACTGACTCACTTTTGTTACTCTAGAATTAACAATATCCGTTTGCTTCCGCGTTTGCATGTTTTGCAACTGTGAGCCTATTAAGAAGGATGAGAGAACAGGTAGACTGATTATGATTCAGCGCCCCATAGGGGAATTTAACTGTCTTGATAGGTCGGCTGAGGCATGGCGAAAAAAATGAGCACTCTTTGCCGGAACAATTCTCTTGAATTTGAAGTGGAATTTGAAGTATTACATGATGTACGGCCGCATACTACCTTTTACACTTTGTAGATTGGGTGTTTTTGAATTCATGAATCCAATAACTGTGCAAAAATGTCTCTTTCAAAAAATATTATTGGAAGTTCTACAGGCCCTCTTCGAGAACTCTTTGATTATATTATACTGGAATGTTTACTAGTCGTAAACATCGTGGAAATTTTGTTATTGTAACCCTTGTACAAACGTAGGCGTCAGACTAGTATTTAGAAGGACGTCGATAGGACGAAGGACGTTTCATTTCCTCCACTGATTTGTCAGGAAGCTGATACGCAGGTGTCAGGTTTGTAATGTATTTGACCGTAGGCTTCTAGCCTTAGAAGAGAGATGCTTTATTTTATTGAAATGTTGTATACAAACTCAGTTTACTCTCATTGCATCGGTTCGAATCCATTGACCATCTCAACCAGGTATTGCGACTGGCCTCTTTCTGGTAATAGTCTGTAAAGTGAGTCGCCATGTTTCAGACACAGAACTGAGGTTTCTGATGTTCTGAACTATGTAGCATACTAACTCGTTTTCTTGAGTGGCGGTAAGATATTATATGTGGACAAAAAAGTATTTTTTAAAATTTTAATGATAAAATATTGACTGATACGTTACAGCAGGCTTAAAAGTAGCGCTGTACGACTTACTTCCCCTATGAATATCACCAATGATACGCTGATTTTGATAGCTGTGCGACAATTTGTGCCGTCAAGCCAAGTGCGCAATCCTTATGAGTGCACAAATGCCCAGGCAGTATTTACTAAGAGAGGATCTTGAATGAGTGGCTTTGAAACAATACTAGTAAAACAGGGAATACAACACCACCGAGAACTAGAGGATAATTTTATGAGAGCAGTTGGTACAGCACACGCCAAGAAGGCATAAGACGTAGGTTCGATTCCCAGTTGTGACGTACATTTCCCCCACTACATCATTTCAAACCCACTCTTCTCAAAAACATGTAAGGTAACTTTCGATGGACCTTAGACAGATAGATGTACTGGATGGTAAAATCCAGTGATGGATGGGTGAGAGCTAAGGTGATGACAAAAGAATTTCAAGTGTGTTATCATCCTTCCCATCATAAATCAGTTGGTAGACTGTGTGCCGCAAGCTCGTGCACCGGGTTTCAATTCCAGTGGTGACTTATTTTCTATACTGCCTTTAAAAACTTAATAATGGCCTCTAAAGGTAGCGCGCGTATTTTAGCGCCAAACAATATTTATGGCAGTGGGAGAGAACAAGCTAAAAGCATTGGGACTTGGCTTATATTCAATGGAGGAGATTTTGATGCCTTTGCGAATACAACATGCAAAACGGTGTTTGTGAAATCCATATTTAACGAAGACAGATTATGCACTCCCATATCCCCCTTCACGTTTACATTGTGTTAATCATCACTTACTGCAGGCGATTCGTCCGCGTAAGGCAATGTCTGAAACCTAGTGCCAGCGGAACTTGTGTCGGGGCCCATAACCTATTAAGGACCTTATTTTCTTTTGGGTCATACTTTCTAAATTATGACGAATACAAAGCAAGAGAAGGGCCACTGTTAACAGTCATGCTACTGTCTAAATACTTAAAGATTCATATTACGCTTTTATTCGCCTTTACTAGGACGCTCAAAATTATTAAGGGGTCCGCACGTTTTGTCTCCTAAACATGAAAAGGTGTTCGAGAAGAAAGAGGTTACAGACCATTGCCATTAGGATTAATCAAGAATAGATAGTCTCTCCCTTTCAAGCAAAATTGCTCTTCCTGTCAACTCTCTTCTGCGCATGCCTAAAATTGATTCTGAACGTTGGAAATCATCGTTGTACTTCACTCTCTGAGTACCATGCACAATCGCTGTATACGAACGAGATATTTAGAGAACTGATGTCCATATTCGATTCAGTATCAGTATTTGAAATGTATATTTTGACTTTCATCTTCAGATCTGGTCCTTCTCGGCTTCGACCCGTTAGTTAATCAACGGCTCCTTCCGCCTTCATTCCCACGACAGACAATAACATTCGGTAGAAAACAGGTGAGGATTTAGGTAATCATTTTTCGTAGATCATTTTATAAAGTCATTGTCGACTGACCCTCTCTCCGAATGCCCTCAGAGGGAGTCTCATTAACACTGGTTTGGATGGGCATATTTTGGAGACACAGGTTTGAGTCGTCAGATGAAACTGACTCTTTGTGATTATTGCATCTTGATGATCATAACTTTGCTTTTAGGAGAAAGATCTTCATACCTTAACCTGTCTCGCAAGATGACCCGCAGGATCTTTACTAAGGCTTTCACAATCACCTTGTAATCCCTAAGTAATGCCTTATCACAACTTTTGCTAATACCCGTAAGGAATCCTTAAGTATTGCCTTATCACAACTTTTGTTAATACACGTAAGGAATCCTTAAGTAATGCCTTACAACAACTTTTGCTTATACCCTAAATGAATCCTTAAGTAATGCCTTATCACAACTTTTGCTAATACCCTAAAGGAAGCCTTAAGTATTGCCTTATCACAACTTTTGCTAATATACGTAAGGAATCCTTAAGTAATGCCTTATCACAACGTTTGCTAAAACCCTAAAGAAGTCGTTAAGCAATGCCTTATCACAACGTTTGCTAATGCCCGTAAGGAATCCTTAAGTAATGCCTTATCACCACGTTTGCTAATACCCTAAATGAATCCTTAAGTAATGCCTTACAACAACTTTTGCTAATACCCTTAAGGAATCCTTAAGTAATGCCTTATCACAACTTTTGCTAATACCCTAAATGAATCTTTAAGTAATGCCTTATCACAACTTTTGCTAATACCCTTAAGGAATCCGTAAGTAATGCCTTATCACAACTTTTGCTAGTACCCTCAAGGAATCCTTAAGTAATGCCTTATCACAACGTTTGCTAATACCCTCAAGGAATCTTTAAGTAATTCCTTATCATAACTTTTCGTCCGCGACTTTTCAGACAATGCCCTTACCCCTCTCATTACCACCAATTGCCATGCATGCTGATCCATGTACCATGTCAAGGCTTTTCCCACACCGTTCTACATTCTTCGCGTGTTCCTTATCAGCCTTCATGCCTACCCAAGGTCGACAATCAAGATCACTTTTAATCAGATTATCATTCGCAAGAAGTTGTTTATTCTCTTCATTCCTTCTCCCGAAGTTTTCTTTTTCTGACGTTGAGGTTTTATTTTAGCAACTCATTCTCTTGGACGGAGTATACTCGTGTAACTTTTTAGTGGGCGGATTGTTAATATTTGGATATCCGTTCTGATCTTTTGCTTCCCTAGGCTATGGAATACACACAAAAACTATTAGAAAGACTAAAACACATCTGTCATGTAACGGAATTCACAAACTTTAATATGATATTGGTTAGTATTACAGAACAGATTTTTTCTCTTTTTTTTCCATTTTTCTCCTTTAATTGTTCTTATTCCTTTATTTCGCCCGTCATTACTTTATTCTCTTCTTATGGCTTTTTACTGTAGTTATTAGCTTTCCCCCTAATTCCCCTCCGTCTGATATTTCCAATATATACTTCTGCTGTAACGTTATAGAAGAAGTCGGTACAGTAATGGCCACTACCGCTGCCAACGTCGCTGCTCTGCAGTCTGTAGAAAAAGAGTTCTCTGGTGCAACTAAGCGTCTATGATAGACAAAATAAGAGGCAAAGTTGTGGTTGTAATAGTGAAAATAAGAGCCACTAAGATAGGATTTTAGGAAATCGTTATGAGTTGTTTAAAGTGAAACAGATATCAATATTATTAGTTAGATGTTTGGTTGCAGACAGGTAAATGCGCAGGGAAAGTGATGACGTCACAAACCAAAAGTTTTGGAAATTATACGATTTGACTCCAGAAATCTAAAAGCAACTATGGTATAGGCTGTCCCCCAAAATACCAGACCTGTAGTGTATATAGTGTTTAAACTAGAGGCGTTTAAATTTATAATTTCTCTGGTCAAACCTCTGTTGATATTCCTTGTGTCCTTACGTTAGGAACCAGCATCAAATGACAAGGTTTTTTTAGCGAGATTTAAAAGTTTGAAAGCTGATATCTCAGTGTTGGGAAAGGGCACCACTCTCAATTTTTGCCATTGACGTTCTCACTAATAGGGGAATATGAAAATTGAGTATTTTTTCCATAATTCAAAAATTTTCAAAATCGTGACGTCACACTTTCCCGCCGTATTGTATCCCTTTTTGTTATATATGTCAGTGCAGATGTCGTTGATATATAACCAGTTTAATCGAATTCTCTTCCGTTTCCAGAGTTTCGTCTCTTCGTTTAGCAGAAAGGATCCTTGTGTGTTATCACGTTCCTTCTTGCAGGTTTGTATTTTTCTATTAACATCTCGTTCGTAAATCAAATTAATAGCATAAGAACTTTTAAAGTCATTAAAACCAAAATACAGTTTTGTGGCACCAAAGTTTTTACAATGGCGACTAAAATGTTCTAACAAATCAAATGAAATACCTAAATTGAAGTTTAGTCGAGACACTCGACTGAGTTTAAGGTGACTGGGATACCAATAAACGTTCTCGGGTGACCTTGTTTCCATAGCGGCCACTTTATTGAGGTAGTTCGGCTGCTAAAATTTAATTATTAACAAAAACGACCATGCAGCATGTTGTCGTCTGCAGTTTTTTGTTCAGTTGCTCTATGTTTAGTCGGCAGTCAGGAAAGTTTGTCTTGGCTTAGGTTATAAAACCTAGTTTTTTGATCGTGTATACCTTAACGTAGATACAGGAACACTTCAAAATCCACGTGTGATGCCGTATCTAGGGAGCTATAAGCGACCGTTGCGGAGGCATAGTCTGTTAGTTGATTCAATATGAAAAGAGCAAACACATTTGAGTTGGGTAAGTTGAAGAGAACGCATGTCAAAGAAGTTCTTTGCCCTAGCAACGGTATAAAGCAACGACATTCTCCTCACTGTGCATAAGAGAAACAGGAGTTGTTATCCACAAGAATATTAAGAGAAAGCTAAATTACGGCATTGTGGATGGAAAGGCAGGGGGTGCAAACATGCCGTCCGGAACAGATATGGATGTTGTACCATGTTAGCCTACCTCCGAACCTGAGAAGACACCTGGAAGTAGAAAAAGAAGCGACCACTAGCAATTACTTGAGCGTCTCTAGATGCATCTCATATTTGGCTTCTAATGCGGAGGGAAAGTGATGACGTCACAAATCAAAAGTTTTAGAAATTGTACGATCTGACCCCAGATATCGAAAAGCAAGTTTAGAATAGGCTGTTTCCCAAAATAGCAGACCTGTAGTGTATATAGTGTTTAAACTAAAGGCGTTTGAATCTCAAAAATCTCAGGTCCAAACTCTGGTATTCCTTGGTTCTTTAAGTTAGGTACTAGTATTAAACAGCAGGGTTTTGTTAGAGAGATTCAAAAGTTTGAAATCTGATATCTCCTAGGTGGGAAAGGGCATCACTCTCAACTTTGGCGATCAACGTTTTCACTAATAGGGTAAAATGAAATTGAGTTTTTCCCTCATCCTTCAAACATTTTCAAAATCGTGACATCACACTTTCCCAGCGCATAGACAAGCATGGCTTACACATTTGGATGTTAAGACAAATATAGGATCGCAATACATGGCCTTGCAAGAAAATTATAATAGTTTGATGAGCAGCTGATAGTGCAAGCATTAGCAATTGATAAGGGAAGCACTATTACAGTGTGTTTTACCAGTTACCTAATATCAGTTGAGTAGACAAAGTGACCATTCCGGGTGATACTCTCCAGACAGACTGCAGATTTGAGACACACGTGCAGACGTTGATAGAAGAAGCAAACACGTGCTTTCATGTTACAGGTAGTCTTTGAAAGGGCATACTAGACATGACGGAGAATACACCTTTAAAGCACTGTTTGTTTCAATGTTAACATGTGGTTTGTCGGTTCACGGGTATGGTGCAACGGCATTTAATGCGATACAACTCGTCCCAAGGAGTAGCTACAAAAGAGGATACATCGCGGAGTATTTGAATATAACTGTGCTCCAAGAGTAATTTAAACGCATAATATCATTAAAAATCAGAAGCACCAGCAAGCGCTTCCAAGCACCAACAAGCACTTCCAAGCCCCAACAAGCACTTCCGAGCACCAGCAAGCACTTCCAAGCACCAGCAAGCACTTCCAAGCACCAACAAGCACTTCCGAGCACCAACAAGCACTTCCAAGCACCAACAAGCACTTCCGAGCACCAACAAGCACTTCCAACTACCAACAAGCACTTCCAAGCACCAACAAGCACTTCCAAGCACCAGCAAGCACTTCCAAGCACCAACAAGCACTTCCAAGCACCAGCAAGCACTTCCAAGCACCAGCAAGCACTTCCAAGCACCAACAAGCACTTCCAAGCACCAACAAGCACTTCCAAGCACCAACAAGCACTTCCAAGCACCAACAAGCTTTTCCAAGTATCAACAAGCACTTCCAAGCATTTCCAAGCACCAACAAGCACTTCCAATTATCAACAATCGCTTCCAAGCACCAGCAAGCACCTCCAAGCACCAACGAGCACTTCCAAGCAACACTAAGCTTCATTTGTTTCCGCCTAAAATTAAAACAGTCACCCTTTATCCGACATAGGCGGGGGAGGAGGGTGGTTGTTGTTCCTTAAGTTTTCGGTTAACCTCATGGCGTGTTATGTAAATTTTTACGAGTTCTTTTATTCGGAGATTTGTATATTCGAGGGATGAGAGAAAATGTATATCGACATATCATGAAGGGGAAAAAGTTTTATTAGTCTTAAAGAAAACGTGACGCCAATCTAACCACTGATTTTATCAAACCGTCAGACGTTCACGACAGATAGTTATCGTATGATAGGCATTAACAGACAAAATACATCAATATTGACTCAAAGAGGTTCAAAGAGTTTAGTGACAGATTTGCTTAAATGGGTTCATGGGTTTGAGAGGACGCAAGCACAAGAATGACAGCGGCATACATTCTTGGGATTGCTTGAAGGACTGGCAGATTTGAGATTAATTCATCTCCTATGTATATTAAGTACATAGGATAGAGAAGGATGTAATGACCGCCTCTCACGTCAAACTTCTAACATCGCACTCTGATTAATTGTTAGAAAACGGGCATTATCAGTGTCGTTAACGGGGCAAAAGTAAAATTTTAATAGCTCCTAAGATACCTCTTTTAATGCTTTGGATATCATCTATGTAGGTATGTGCTAGTTCTGTTGTGAAATGTGCCATATTTTCTATCGTAGCTCATCACTCTGCAGAATGGCAAGATATTTGGAAAGCAACCACTAACTGATGTCTTGCGAGAGACCATTAAAGTTTTTAACAGTACCCCAGTCTTAGCCGATATGTAAGTTCTTTAATAATATCAACAATCAAAATATCCCGTACTGTGAAGTTATACAGACCAGAAGATGGTGAAAATCTTGAATTATGGGCATAAGATTACTTGAAATAGAATCTCAGTTCACGTTTCCATCTATTATAAATAATTACGATTTTATACGTATTAAACACTATTATAAAATACATACAAAAAAAAAAAAAAAAAAAAAAAAAAAAAAAAAAAAAAAAAAAAAAAAAAAAAAAAAAAAAAAAAAAAAAAAA
>JAAAKL020007024.1:0-17337 GCA_010016065.2 Carybdea cf. marsupialis auct. non (Linnaeus, 1758) | reverse complement strand
TCATCGCATTTGACAGATTACTTTGGGTAGGGGCTAGAGTCAACTTTTTATTTTCATAATAAAGTTGTGGTCATTGCCTCATTCGATTAAGAATTAACTACAAAATGACTGTGAATGTTGAGTAATCAGTCATGTCCTCTTAGCGAAGTCTTGTAAATTTTCAAGAATTACAAACCCTTCTTTACTATTTAAAAAAGAGTGCTAGGTCGGGCACGCTCCTATTGCCCAAGTAGTACGTGTTTCGTTGCTTGATATTTTCTTAAGTAAACTAACTTTACTGCACGTTCTATTCTCTCATTTGGGTTCGGATCAAGAAGTAGCAAAAGTCGTTCAGGTATTAGCTTGCCCTTGCCTTTTATAAAATAATATGTTATCATATTGATGTAGGATAACATAAAAAGTTGCCAAAAGTATAATGAGAGGGACAAGGACAGATACCTCAAAATCAGGAGTGAGAGTTGATGTCGATAACAAAGCAACGAAAGTGTCCATTTTGAAACTACCAAAAGAAGTTGCTAAAATAGGGGTTACGAAATATACAACAAATATATGTGGAGAAGATTGATGCGGGAGAAGGCATAACAAATAGATTCAAAGGTTTTACTGAATTTCGTATCCAGGAATAAGAGAAAGACATTGCTTATGGTGCTGCAAAACATGCCTCCTTTGCTACCATTAAAACTGCTTCTAATATTACACGCAAAAGCTAAAGCAGGGGACAGTTCCATTGCCTTTCCTGTGAAACATTGATGTTCACAAAACAAATCTGACATAACACGCAACAAGAAATAGAAATATGAAAGCCTGCAAACGTCGTGTGCATTTCATGGCAACGAAAAGAAATCTGACTTAACCACAGAATAGGAAGTTTAACTAGGAGATGTGAAAGGTGGAAAAGATCTAGTTATTTTCCTGAAATTCTGCCAGAAAGCCATTTCGTGATATAGGCAACACTTTCACACTTCTCCCCAGCTTCTTTCCCATCTTGGTATCTTTCACGGTGGTTTATTTCAGCGGCGCGCGTCAAATGTAATATCAAGTTCAAGTCCAGTCCAACAGGACTCGTCGCGCTTCTGACATTACATGGATACGCTTCTCTGTTATTTCCATACATAATTGAAAAGTCAAGTTGAAAGAAACCACCAGCAATTCTCGCTATTTCATAAAAATAAGGATTAATGTCTCTCAGATTCTGACCTCAATTGATGACTTTCATTCAGTTGACATGTTTCTATTGGATCCATGTTTCGTCTCTTAGGTTAGACCTATAAAGACGTACTACCGTTGGTCTTCTGTCTGACATAGTCTGCATGAACGCGTCTGCTGAATGAACAAAGACTTAAGAAGAAGAATGTCATGTGATAAGTACCTGAAGGAGGAGTCACTGACCATGATAACCCTGTTTATTGAATTGTACTCGTGAATCAAGCCTCTGGGGTCTTGAATTACAAAGTTGTACAGTTAAGGGTATACCCTTGCACACCGCGTTTTGATCTAATAAGCTGAGGTAAAGGACGGAAGTACTAAATACGTAATGTACAACTAAACAGTCGCTCTATATCATACACACTGTCCTATCGAGAGTGTAGCTGTGGCACCGTGAACCAAATAGTGAAACAAGAGGGGCAAGGGAAGTATCAAATGGTGGATAAGAGTACGCAGAAGTTAGCACTGACTTTTTGAAGCAAAGCAGAAAATATGAAGTGTCTGCTCGTGGGGAAGATTCTATCTTGGTAGAATGAATAGCTCTCCAGCTAACAGGAAATGAATGTCTGAGCCAAAAAATGATTGAGGTTTTATTCCATAGCATTTAAATAGGCCTGTTTCCCTCACTAAGACTGCTCACCACTAATCTAGTTCTACTCATCACTGTTCTAACGTTTACAGTTATTCGATTAAAGAGAGCATACCCACTTGTTCATAAAATGTAAAACACTCACAAGAGGCCTACTATACTATGCCATATGAGTAGTTGATCTCATGCTCATTGACAAACAGCACTTTAAATCTATTCCACTTTCGTCTTTCAAATTTCAGTCGAAGAAGTAGATACAGGTACTCTCTTCAGATGGACTTCAAGCGTACAGGGCCAATAAGAAGCGCAGCTTTGTCAAAATATGCATGAAGGAAATGCAGCGACTTTGACACAATTCAATCATTGGGTCGGACAGTTTTACGTCGACGTTGATAAATGAAACCCTTCTTTCATCATACATTGAGTTTCTTTACTTCGAGGATTTCTGTCTTTTTTTTTCTTTTGAAGAGCTATGTTGTTTTTAAAAGTCGATCGATCTAAACATGTTTTTCTTTTACCTCGGACTTGTTGTCACGTCACCCCTACAACGGTTTCATGATCAATTATCTCAGACTCTTCAACACCTACGCGTCCCATTTTTGGAAATATTTTTGTTCTACGTGTAATGTATAATATCTCATCTTTTCGTTGTTGAAGTACCTCTACTCAACTCGATTTCATCAAAACTTTATTCGGTTAGTCAATTGCAGAAGACATGCAACGTTCTATGTTCCTTGGCTCTATTTACTTCGATCACTAACCTCCACTGTTATGCTTGTTTCTAGTCTTTATTCCATTTTATTTACTTACTTGTAAGAGAATTATTTTACCTTGTTTTATCTCATGTCAGCGCTGCCATTTTTAGAAAAATTCGATTTACCATCCATCTGAGCCATTTCTTTGCATACCTTTCGTTATCCTTAGTAGTCTTCAGATTATATGGGTTATCATTCTAGTCTCTTCCATTTCCATTTTGAATTGTAAGTTTAGCTGCCTCTTGATCATTGACTTAAATAATATCTGAATATATAAAGTGCAAGAGGTAAAATAACGTTGATAATGGAATGTGAAATTTTCGAAAATATGTGTTTTGAAGCTGTTAGTCGATGTCAAAGATAACTCGTTTGCTCGGCTTTCATCGTGAATTGACGAGATATGTCGACAAAAGAGGTTACAACATAAGTACTGGGATAATCTAATACGAAAATTTTGGAGTTTTAATGGAGGAACAAACCTTCTACTCACTTACCATGATCAGTCCAATTCGCAGGGATGTAGCAACGATTCTTAAGGGGGGATGGGACACACCATTGTTTAAACGAACAAATTCTATTCGTTGGGTTGGTACGCCACAATGCTTTGGCTATATGGCAGAACGCTCTCCCTGGTTTGGGTTATCGTTTATTGAGTGCTAGCTCTTTGTAATTTTTACACATGCGCCTTGTCTACAGCTTGAAATCTAACCAGTAAGCCAACTAATGAAATTTTATAGCTTGTTATTGTTTGATCTCATGAAGCTTTGCGTTATCGCGTGTGTGACCTTCAAAGATGAATAAAAATTGGTTATCTAGATTTTATAACTATCTTAGACTTTTCAACCTCAACTGCAAGAATGCAAATTACCTATTCATCTGATGAATAACAGTCTTCTTCCATATTCACAATCTAGGTCTCCGTGCTATTTTTAAGTGAGGAATACCGATTAACATTGTCCGAGATTCTAGCCCTTTCTCTCTAAGTCTGTCATATGACAATATACGTTTTGTTATGTCCCTCCCGTTCTTTCATCTCTGTTTATGCCTATGATGCGACCGCAAGGTCTATCCCGACAATTGACAGTCATTTGAGTGCTTTTATTGACCAGTTTAGGAAGCTGTTTATTCATTTAAAACCCGTTTTAGGTCTATGAAGTACCAACAAAAGACAGACCGTACAAGAAGTGGCAGCCAATCAGAGCTCGCGCTGTTGTTGATGCAGACCACTGAAAACAGCGATCGTCACCAAGGGGAGAGATAGACCAGAGAGGTCGAAGGTTATCTTCATCTGTGACAGTAACACAGGCACAGCCGAAGGGAAGGTGTCATCGACCGGCATATTAGTGCACTATTGTCTGCCATTTTATCATCAGTTGAGCTTGGCTTGGCTCTTGGTAATGCACACATAGGATAGTGCTAGTCATGGGAAAAGGCCCTTTCCGGGAAGGATGCTTTCCTTGGTGCGTTTGTTTTGCTGTCTGGTGCACCGAATTTATTACAATGGGGCTTTTCTTCTCTTATGGAACCATCTTTGTGGCTCTTGTGACCGAATTCGAGGCTTCAGAGACATTAGCAGGTAAGTCAAATTACAAAACATATTATATATCTGAGATCCTTTGCAGAATGCATCTATGATCAGATTTTTTGTTGCTCTTCATAGCGAACTTTAAGAGACAGGATCGTCTTACAGGAATCGTGAGCATTCTTTATGCCACTTTGATGATGGAACTTTAAATAGAAGGGAAAGAAATAAGCTCTTTTGTAGCCAATCCCAGGCCTTTATTTTGCTTGTGGCTGTGGTTTACTAGAGAGTTACCTCTATTGCTTTGGAAGGAATCGATCTGAATAGCCCTTAGTAGGTTTGAAAAATTTGGGAAACAAGAAAATATCTATTGTTCTCATGGGGAACACCCCTAGACTTCCTCCATAGTTGAATTTTGCAGAGGCTATTTTCGCTTCTGCAGGATAATTGGATTGATAAAGGGTGTTCAATGTATTGTGATTGGGGGGTGGCGATTACTTCGTATTACACAAGTGTACTTGGTGTCCGAAATTTAGTGATATTTTTCTTTTTTGCTGCTGTTCGGTCTTTGTACTTCGTTGGCTCTGTGGATTAAAATCGCGGTGAGGGGATTCCCATCTCAATGGCCTAGAGGAATGAACGGCAACTTTGCATGAAATACAAAACAACACGTGATGTTTTAAAAGGAAACCCGGATTAAACGCTTGACTACAAAAGTAATGAAGACGAAACTTGGACGAATCTAGCATTGTGCTAATTAAATGCAAATACGCCTTCGTCACTTGTGTTTGTATCCAAAGCGAAGTCAACCACAACATTTCTTGATAATGTTACGTTGACGAAGTATTCATGGCAAACAACAGGTCATCAATCGCTATTCTATCCAGCAGCAGGTAGAAGCCTACAGCAGTAGTTATATGGATCTTTTTGTTCGCTGTTGACATCCCAGGCAAGGCGAGCATATTGATATTACCAATCTAGCTAACTAACTTTACCCTTCTATTGTCAACAAATGTTTCACAGCACCCTTCATCGATCTGAGTTGGATCTGAGCAGAATTTGCGTTGCTCGCTGAAGATGAATATTTAATCGATGGAACATAAATTTGATCGACTAATAAAACAACGACTTTAAAAGCTATCATGAAAATTGTGTTATCATATTGACAGGTTATGATGATTTTGCCCAGATAGACAAAAAAAATAAAACGATCTGTTGTGGGTTTTGTTCACTTTGATAATGGTCAATGACCCAGTGTAAGACATGAAATTATAGTAAATGGCTGATTCCCGAAACCCGTAGCCTTGTGGAGCTAACTAAACCTGACTTTTTCAATAACAATGTGTCAAACTACGTGTTAAAGGGATACTATTGTCTGTATTTAGTAAGATGTGCAAAAACAACGTGCTCCCAGAAAATCATACCCATGTTTTTCACTGCCGACGTCTAAATATGTAACCCTTCCGCAGCAAGCTTCCAGTGCTATGACATTGAATAAACCTTGGAAGCTCGAGTGTTAAACGGATGTATCTAGTTTGTTATGCTATGTTTATCTGCCTTCAGCCCTCCATCCCCATTCTATTTTGCATCAAATAGTCTTTTTTCAAGTCCATGCTGATATTGCAAAATCACACAGCCTGTCCCGCTTGTTCCCAATTTGTCGCCACTGATAAAACAAAGCTTCACTTGCTGTCCATGAAGTGTTAATGCGAAATGCATCGTAAATGTTTGTTTGTTCACCTCAGTTGAATACAGCACCATATATAGCTTTTTGTGAAACCAATAGCACTTGTCTCTCCTTGGCTTCTTTAGGACTCAACTCTTTACAAGCACTACGTGACTATTGAATTGTGAGCCCATAATCTAATAACTTAGGTTTTTGCTCCTGTGAAATGCCTTATAACCCTCGAGTTGTACAATGCACAATGATGGGCAAACTCAGCCATTTTCTTTGTTAATCTTCATGGCTTTTTATGTGTTGCACTAGGGAAAAGATAAGATTGTTGATATCGTTTGAATTATTCCGTTTACATAGCGATTCTAACTGATGACGATAAGGCTGCGCTTTCTAACTCATAGGACCTGTTGTCAGGATCTACAGTGAGGAAAGCGGGGTATCTAAATCTGAACTCCTATACAATATAGTACTGTTTTTTTCAGAATTTTATCTCCTAACTTTGCTTGGAAGTTATTAAGTTTTCTCCCTGGTCTCCCCCTTGATTACTGCTGGCCTTGCATTTTCGATTTCTACATCACGAAAGGTTAGGGGGCGTGGGGAGGGGGGTAAACATAGAAGTTGCAAGGTTAAAAATATGTTGCAGAACCATATTAACCTTAAGAGAGATTTACTCCGCTTCAAGAAAAGTAAGGTGAAATGGTTTATTGCCGTACGGAAGTAAACAGGGATTGGGGTCTGGCACCTTTGGTGTCTTTGGTATCGACCCTCCCGTCCCTTTTTTCTTTAAACTCTGGATCTTGTACTGTACTCCTTTTATTCAGCTTCTCTTAGATGCACGAGGAAAAAAACAAAGTAGAACGGCTCGTTTATCAGAAGTGTAATAGTTTAATCAGTAAAATACTGCTATTTCATTTCTCATTTGGAATCATTAAAACTCCAATATTTGGGCAAGAGTTCCTTTCCTGTGACTCTAGGCAATGGCTACTGTGTTGTGTTTCCTTTTTATCATCAGGAGTAAGCATTAGACAGATAATAGAGTAAAGAATTTCTGCTCTAAATATGGTTGACAAAACGTTAATAAACAAAACGATATGATCTTAACTATGGACAGGACAAACTTATCTATGTCAATTCAACGCGTATCGTCACCCTTGTTGTCAGGTATCCTTATTTAAATGCAAGGTACTAACTACAGGTGCATATCATTGAAACCGCTGTTTGTTCATTATCGTCGTAAATATTGACCATGTATTTAACACTGCCCTGTTGCTACGAGTTTCACATCCCTAACATCCTGGTAATTATGTTTTGGTGGTTTAAACAACTTATTTACAAGCATGAACTTAGATTTAGAGAGCTTGGATGAAGTCATCGACATTATTCATTGTATTGAAAAACACTTCATGACTTGAACATCATTAAAAAACATTGGGAGTTTATTGTTTTTAACTGTGAACGGGTATATTCTTCTTCCCAGTTTGTTTGCACGTATCCTCGATACCCACTCTATCCATTTTTGTTATATGTGACCGAGGATAGGTGATAATATGCTAGATATTATACTACCTAAATGCAAGCAAACTTGCCTGTCAAACATTTCTGATTACCATGTACGTTATATCGAAAGCTTGAAAACATTAGTATATATAAATTCACGTATCCACATACACACGTACACATACCACTTCATTATTTTTGTTTGCATTGCTTTTCTTAAAATATTCCTTAAAATCTCAACAAGGAATGCATTTATGTTATATCCTTTATCTAAGCCGGAAAGTGTGTGCATAACTCGATATGCCTATTTGTTAAGTGCCTGCTACCAGGTGCACACAGCTCCCCACTTTCCACTCACTTGCTACTCCCAAAGCTATGGAACTAAAGACATGCGTATCTCCTTTACTCTGCCCAAGACGTAAAGTTGACGTTCAATTATGCCCCCTCCCCATTTACGAATATTATTTTACGTGGTTATTCGATTTCTCACTTTAGCTGCTGCTTGTAAATTAACCTGGTTCTCTTTCGTTGTCTCGGCGCAGTGAGTACCAAAATGAGTAGCCAACTTTTGATGTCCGGCATACTTTGGGGGCCGGAGAACAGGTTGATTCTCTGAAAGTTGACCACAATTGCGTCATGTTAAAAGTGTTCAAGGATTTATTGAGGATCGAGCGAGGAACGAAGGATCATCTAGTCGAAACACGGACGTAGGAAGCACCTCAAACTTGTGTGTGTGGGGGGGGGGGGGGGGGGGGGAGGGGCACAGCAGTTAAAGGGCACTTTTTCATTTACAAAACACTTTACTATATGTTGGATTTAAGAATGGGGAAAAGTTCATTTGGGAAATCTTGGGGGCACGTGCCCTCAGTGCCCCCGGTTCCTACTTCCCCGATTCGAAATGTCGAGAATTGAGTTTGTATCAAAAGCTGTCAGGTTAGGGGGTTATTAGGATTTTAAGTGGGGCTACCAGGGTTTCAAATCAATGTTTCACAAGTGAAAAGAAAGGAATAGAATAGGGTTAGTGTTGGTTGGTTGTGCTAGTAGGGTTAAACCTTTTAACACAGTCTCATCGTTAAATACCTCGACTCAATCATCTTTTGCTTAAAGCTCTGCCTTCGGAAAAGGAGGGAGAGCAACACGTCCTTGAGCCAGAATGTAAGAATTGCCGACACTTTGTTGTTGAGGGGCTTCCACTGAGAAGAATGATTATTTTTTTTCAAGAGGGGACCTGTTCAACCGAGTGATGTACTTCATTGGGTGTTTTTTGAAAGGGAGTTGTTAAAGGGGCCAAGGTTATCGTTTGTACACAAATAGGCTAAGTATTTTTGACATTTAGGTCTTACGGTTTAGTTACATAGCCCTCCTAGTAGTCTGTAAGGGGACGCTATAAAATACTAGAATTTTAGGGTACATACTAGCCTAGAATTGCCACGTTATACTATAATAGACATTTTCTTGGCAAGATGAACTTTCCCAGAATACCCTTGTGAGTGTAGTACCATAACTCCTAACCCAAACCCTAATTTGATTCTAGAATAGTACATCTATGGTTTAAAAACCCTTCTAGGAAAGTACGTCTCTTACTATTCCAGGAACGTGCATCGCCAACTTTCTAGCATTATACGCGTTCCCGTCTGTAAGATCACATCAATGGGAGAAAAGGCAGGTCTGGCAACTACGAAAAACGTTTCAGCGCTTGTACGAGAACTGTTGTTGACACTTTTTAGTAGATGACTCCAAGATCGCTGAAGGTTATCCTTTATGTGTTCAGTTGCGTTGCCACTTGTAGCGTGTTTTGTTATCTTTGCCATCATTGCCGGTTGTGAATAAGATTCATAGGGCAAAACAAATTAATAAAAGCCCGTCTGGTATAACATATCTCCTTTTAAATTTAATGGGGCATAGCTACAGTTGTAAAGGCACGTAACCTTTTTGTTGGCGTGGTGATTATTTGGAAGAAGAACATGCCTGTGTGGTTCATACTCATTAAAGTGAGATGTCGGAAAAGCGATAATTAGGGTCATTTGTTTTGCTGCACTATGTCTCCTCTCATTAAACCCATAATTATAAAGGATTAATGTTTATGGGTTAACGAGGGGTCAACCAGGGATCAGTCTCTGTGTTGTTGTTTAGAAACATGGGCAATCTTAGGTCTTAAAGTTGAACCTTGTCAGTATCTTTTGCTACGAAAGTGATCAATTACACCCTTCTTTTAATTAGAGCCCCAGACGACATTAAGAAAAGACCAAACAATCCAAGGAGCAAAGACTTCGTCATACTGATCTTGTTTAAACATGTTTTGGAATGAAAGTCACCATAAGAATAATTCAACCCAGAATGAAGGACTTGCGTTTTTAAATGATGAATAGCACACTGTGTCTTTTCAAGTATGCGATTATGCCCTCGCCCCCACCGGCCACCCTGTCCGCCCCATTCATTTATTACCATGACACTGTTGGTAGACTCGATAAACCGAGGGGGAAGCCACTCCCACGAATCTCATATCTTTCCCTCGGTTATTTATCTTGCTAACAGACGTCTCTAGAAATTCCACTGCTTTGACCAAAATCTGTTACGGTATTGTGTCGCATTTCTTTATAAAGCCGATTTCTCACCTACCAAATATGTCAACTGATGGTGGAGTGTATTTCATTCATGCCAACATCAGGCAAAAGTGAAAGTGAACACCCGCTGTATTATTGCTCCACTTCTCTTACTCTGAATTAAATGTCATCCACGGATTCGTATTCCAACGCTTTGTTATTATTTGTTAAGCGTAGTTCTGGCGTTACTTAACTGGCGTCTGAGACAGCTGCACGATTGATGCCGTGACGCAGTTAATGTTAACTGCAGGTTTTAGCTGAATTGCACTGAAAGTAAAATATGATGTTTATTGCTAATCGGTAATTATAACATTGAGATAAGGTTGCTGGTAGATGTCACTTTGTCTACGTAGGTAAAAATATTCGCGTTGGTGACATAATATCACTATGGGATTAAAGAAATAGTAGGGCGGGGTGGGGGTGGGGGTCGATGGAGTTGAGAGGGTGGTAGGTAAGGAGAACGGATTATTTATACAATTCAACGTTGGTTATACTGTTAACACACGTATAAACAAATCAAAGATAAAACTCCTGACTTTTAAATAAACATTATTCTAGCGATTTTGCCTGCGCCTTTCATCCTTAATTTATAAACCTTTGCAACTGTAGTGGGCTACAATGTATGAACCGTACTTGATATTTCTGTATTTCTGTATACAATTTAAACATATTTTGACCCCTTTTATCTAATTTAGTGATTAATATCGTGACTTCTGGCGTCTAGAGGTATTTTTTGGCGTTCGTGACCATCGTAGCATTGCTGGCAGTTAAGTATAATCCGGTGGACCGTGAGGACATGATCACTGCTGCAGCGAACCATGTCAGTTGATCTCGATGTGTCTCTTCTCAACCGAATCGCTACCAAAACTATGAGCATATCCTTCCAATGCACTCTCTAGCAACACCATAATATATGAGAAAGTGCATCGACAGGCAACAGCATCAAAGGCATCTGAAAGCATCGGGGTGTAATTTGTAAATGGGCACAGAATTTTCTGACCGATCTTTGCTTGATTCTGATATTCAAGAAATGTTATCTTTGACTTTTTAATCTTTATTTTCTACTGAAAGTTCGTGGATAATAGTAGCAAATGTATTTCAGTGTTGAGGTGCAAAATGATGTCAGTAATTGCTGTACGATCTGTACTGAGATATGTTGCAGTATTATTTTAAGAGTTCTTGAATCCTAGTACGAATCGCCGGACGTGAAATCAAATATGTGAATAGTTTGGCTAACCTTAGATCGTATTTTATTCTTATCAAAGGAGGAGACCTACTATTTACTGTAGATGTTCTTCTTTGACTAACGTGACAAAAGGAGCACTTAGCTGCCTTTATGACCCCCTCGTAAAAGGCAACTGAAGTGAAGATATCGTTGATCCTATCGGTTGGGTTGTGGACCATCCAAAGTAATGCTAATACGGTACGACCATTGTATCATACCAATCCCATTTTTTTAAATGATGACACAAACAGAGCAATAATTGGAACAGTGTAATCAACACCAACAACATGGCTTCCCAGTATGGAGAACGATTCTTCCCCCATACCTGACGTGAGCATAGGTGACGAAAAAACAACATGAACGCCTAAAGAGCCCTGAGGTCAACTGCACACTAATGAAAGTCATAGAAGTGGTACAACCAACATTTCGTCTCAAATCAAGGAGGCTGTACTATTCATGAAAAGTGCCCTTTTTCATCTGAAAGTTTGGAGAAAGGAAAGGAGTAAAAGGAATCAAATAGAAGGGGGGGTACAAGATCGTACTACTAATCCACTTCCTACGTGGCTCCTAAATGATGGATGGCATGCAATAGGAAGAAATCAAGACATGGTAGAGCAGCAGACGCCATGCACAGAACGGGTTTCCACCCTTTACCTGCTTGCCCATTCTGTAATGTAATGAAGCAGACCATGTGAAGGCGGATCAAGACAATATGGAGCCCCTGGCTACAGTGGAGCAAGGGGGCCCTATCACACTTATTGATATTCACAATCCAGTTTGGTGCAAACTGACAAAACTATAAATCGTGGCAAATGACGAATATAGTTCACTAAAACAGACATTGGACAAAATTGGTGCAACTATCATAGTGTTATTTGATGTATAGAAACTAGTGCCCCCTAAACATCGGGGCCCCCGGCTTTAGCCAAGTCAGCAACCCTCTTAATCTGCTACCGTGGGCATGGACCGCATAACCTTGCACTGTCAAATAACACAGCCAGCTTAACAGCACATTATACTGGTGAGGCTCAATGAAAGTAACACGGAGGTTTGAACATGTTGAAAACAAATATAGTTCAAGTCCCAGCATAATCGAAAGAAAACCAAGTAATGTTGCGGATGGCACACGAACCCATGCACACACCTAAACTACAGTATAACAGAAATGAAAGTTATCCGACCCTCACCTTTCCGCGTGTTTATCGCTGCATGCAGGTAACATTCACTTGTCAAGTAGTCAACGCAGCTTCTCATGAAGCCTTCAATGATATTCCTTCGTCGAAGAATGAATGTGACCACCACTCTCACCCCTCGATTTCATGGCAGTGACTCAGTTGAGTTAGTTAACTTAAGAAACTTAAAGGTTTCCTAAGTACACTGTAACACCATTCATTCTCATATTCTAGTAAGCTGATGCTGAGGGTTTGCCCCTCCAAAATTCTTGTTGAGATCTAAAAGCAGCAGCTAGGAAAATTGGCCAGACGGCATATGGAGAGCAGAAACAAAGGGAAAAGTAGTCTGGGGCAAAGGGACGTTTGATGAATGTGTCACCTGAACCAGTACTCCAAAAGAAAAACACTACGTCGGAGTACAAGTTAAAATTTACAAGGTGGAATTTACCGGCATAAATTAAATTAGCCAACTGCAGAAGGGACATGCCCCACCTGCCCCACCTGCCCACCGTCACGAACTGTCTCTGGAAGCCTTTAACGTGCAGCACATAAGTCACATTTATACAACAAGCTTATTTTACAATAGACCACGCAAGTGTGAGGTCACATTTTAATGTAATTATATAGTTTTGCCATATATTCCTGTACTATATTATGTCATAGAGAGAGATATCTTGAACGTATATCAACATGCAACCCGTCAAAGTGTGGATAATGCCATTCCAAACCTTTTTGATCGAATCCTCTCTCTTATATAAACCCAGTTTGCTTTAATCACCCCTTGGTTGAAAGACAGTTGATGGAATCCATAAAATGTGGTTGAAATAAGTCATGAGCGCATTGCTTGTTTATTATCGTTTACTATTTGCGTTGCTACATTAAAGTAGTAGAAAATCGGAATCCTGGAAAATCTCGTTTTTTGTGACATCATCGCTTTAGTGCATATAGCTACATCTAATAGCTTACAGAATTTGTACCTTATTTCAACGGAATGAGATCGATCAATCTAAAATTGTACAATAGTGTTGTGAAAAGTCGGTCATTGATCCTTCTATTTCATGGATGCCTCCTGCAAGAACGTGCACGGCGGAGACGACCTTCCATGTTGAGACTTCAACGACCTGGCATCATATTAGCTGGGTCTGATTCATGAACACATCAATTTTTATGCTCCCACGCGATGTTGACTTACCTAGCTTCTTTGAAAATTGAAGTGAGGGGACCATACATAAATGATGTAGTCAAAATTGCCAAGTTTTATAGTTTTAATATATTCTTGAATATTTGTTTTTTGTCTCGACAATGTTAAATATGGCGCAGCCGCAACTAGAGGTAAGGTTTCGATAACCTGCAATCAAGTATGATCCAACGATACAGACATAGAAGCATTGGTTTCGAAGGTGATTAGGTCTGGGAGAGCGAATGAAGCTATTGTTTGAAACAGTAGGCTCGTGTTAATTGCAACTCAGTAATATTGATTAAATGAATGATAAGTGAATGAGCGAAATTTAGAAATGTAATAGGTCTTTGAATCCAGTGGTCCGAGTTCAAGTCTCGGTCGAACTTTTTATGATGTCATAATGATCTTCGACGGCTTCGTCATGACAAGGCTCTTGCAGCAAGTTACATGATGTCCGTGTGCTATTTAGTACAGCAGTGTAAAGGGAAGTAGTACATTGTTGTGCATTCATTTTATGACATAAAGCCTGATGTAAGGTACCCATAACGTTCTGGATTCTAGTAATAGGTCTTCAAAAAGAAATCAGGTACTTGGGTTGGATAGTTATTTAGCCTAGAAGATCTCATGTATCGGCTTCATAATTAAGTTTCCCCATGACGCTCACCTTTATACAATGCCCCCTCCCCTCCCCTCCCCTTGAAACAAGAAAGCTATCTCGCGCCCGTGAATTGGCCAACCAGATATTAGCAAACGATAATAGTGTGACAATGGACGTTATTGGAGGGACTGCGCTTTTTGAAACAATGTGTTCAATCGTTGATTAATTCTTCTTTTCTCACACAGTGGCTGATAGAGACTAGTGGCATTGTGTGTACCGTGAACATGTAGCTCCCTTTTTCTGTTTCAGCTTGGATTGGATCACTGTCCTTCAGCATGTGCCTATTAAGCAGTTTCTTAGTGAGGATTCTTAGCAAATACATGGGATACCAGGCTTTGTCATGTCTAGGAGGATTTCTGTTTGGAATTGGATTACTTCTGTCATCGTTTGTCAAACAACTGAATTTATTATTAGTGACCTATGGACTAATAGTTGGAATAGGATGCGGCCTAGCTCGATTTTCAGCCATCTTTGCATTGCCTCGATACTTTGAAAAACATCGAACAATAGCCGTTGGCATTGCATTGAGTGGATATGGGTTTGGAGCCATTGCCATAGGATATTTAACAGAGACTATTCAGAGTAACTATGGACTGCATACAACTTTTAGGATTTTAGCAGCATTTGGATTTCCCATGATGCTTGGCAGCCTTTCTTATCGACCTGTTTCAAATGAACTGGAAGTTGCACTAGAACGGAGAGCAGCCAGGTCACGTGTGACTGCTTCTAGTCTCATCCGAAATAAACGATTGTTAGCGCACTGCTTTGCATTTTGGATGTATGCATTCGGACTCTACGTGCCTAATGTACATTTGGTGAGTATACTTTTGGTTTTTGCTGTTTGGGGGGATAAGCTGCAACTGCTGGTGGTGCTGATGACGGTGATGATTGTTAAAATGATCGTGATAATGATAACAAGATTTGATAAGGCACAACAACTCATGATTTACAAAAACGGCTACACATTTCCTGGAGTAATTGATTGGCAGTTTTTAAAGTTTACCAATGGATGTGTTACATTTTCCATATTTACGTCGTGCTTTGGCAAACAACGAATAAAGTATCAAGCCCTTGAAACAGAGGAAATTTCTTTTGGGAAAAATTCTTCGAACTTCTTCTAAAAGTCGTCGATGTCTTCTAGAAAGGATGAATGTGATAAATAAGAGGATGATTCAGAGGAAATGTTGACCAGCGAATAAATCAACACCACAAAGCATAACAAATGTTAGGATTACACGCATAACTATGGGCCATCTTATTCTGCTTTTTATTCTGAGTTGATCAATGTTTCAGGCTGTTGATTGGGGTTTCCATGCGGGTAATAATTCTGCTACAGGATTTTCGGAGAGTAACACTCATGCGTAATCAATATAATGATAATTTGACCAATGGGACGTAGGAAAGTTTTGCGCAGGGAAGAGTGCCACGTACTCAGTCACGTTTTCCTTAGTGTCCTTAGTTTACTGCAGCCCACAACTCGTTTTCTGTCTCTTGTTTTAAACTAAAAATCATCATCTGATTGTAATTTGCAAATTTAGGAGTTTAATGTTTCTTTAAGCATGACCATTTCCTACGTCCCATTCGAGTGTGAGCGGACAAAAAAGGATATATTGTGGATGTTTTGTGGGGAATGAGTACATTGACCCGTCGTAACATGATTGCCAAGATTTGAAGTTAACCATCACAAGTGGATCACACTATTACTATTACACTACAAGACGCCATTTTTCTTCTTGGGTGGAATTTCTTCGGTGAATATCATTTTTATAATCTAGTGCTACTTTCTGAGACATCTCTTCCTCGAGCAACAGTTTTTCTTCGCGCGTGAATCATTTATAAGTTACGTAAAGGAAAATGTAAATATTGTGAGGTTCTATGCGATTTGGATAAGTAAAAGAGCATTTCACTTGACATTTTTAACTGGGAAATGACCTCGTTCATCTTCAAACAAGAACAATGCTACTTTTCGTACAAGGGTCATCTTATTGAAGCAGACTATGCAAGAAGGTAAGTTCCTGTCTAGAATCTTCGCTCTCTCGTCAATATCCCATCAAAATCGACGAGCAGACTCCCCCGTGATTTGGCCGCTGGCGGTGCGTTTGAAATAATAGAGAATGATGAGTTTTGATGTAGCTAGGGAGTCCACGTCTGGGACTAATTGCTCTTGTGCAGCAACAACCCAAGATGAAATAAAGGGTACCGACAGCTTAAGTCGGAAAAGTGATTCGTTTTGTAAATTGTGCAAAATCTACAGCTCTCGTATTTCAATTCCTTTCTCCTTCTTGAAGTAACTCAACTGTTCTATGTATAGAGGAAACAGAGATATGCACAGTCATTTGACCCACAACTTGACTGACTATGTATAAGTGTTTGTTTAGTGGTTCTCTCTGCATGCATCCTTTGAAGATTATGGAGACCATGCTACTTACGCAGCATCTGGACGTTTTCTATGTTAATTTGATACATCTATCCCTCTGTCTACCAATACTTAGTATCTAATATATATATCATATATATTATATATATATAATTATACAAATATTTGTACGACAAATTACTCCGCAAAGCAGAGGCTTATCCTGGTAGTATTTGAATTTGCAATGTTTAACCCATGTCTCTCACGCGTCTCATAGGATAACGAGCCCTTTTAAACATTGTTTTCTCCCACGTTGATGTAAAGGTCATAATTTACTCGTAATCTGCCTTTCGCAATGCCCTTTCAAAATCATGTATGTAAATATTTATTTTTCATGTAAGGATCGTTGTAGTTGACAACAACCTTGTACTATGATTTTAGGGGCTGGGGGTGTAGAATTCTCATTGTCAAAGTGTTTTCTTGTAGGGGAGCGCGATCCCTCATTCGAAGTAGACAGGTAAAAAGTCAATCTTATTTGCATGAGGTAGTCGTCAAGCCTGTTCTATTAGTTTGATTTCGTTGCATCTGATGCAAATGAATAGAAATAAAGTCGGAGAGAAGATAAGTTCCTTTATGATAGTTAATAAGCAGTGTTGTATGCATAACAAGGGCTATGACGCGCGGTAGGAACCCCCATTATTGTTATTATTATTAACTTTTATTATTATTATTATTATTATTATTATTTTAGTAATAAAGTCGTTCTTACCTCCTGTTAACATTTTTGTGACTTTGTTAGTATAAAGTTTTCTTATTTGCTACACTAGTTCATATTCTTTTCACAAATTTGTTATTATCGTTTCATGGTTAAAGTGTTTTGTATATTGCTTGTATTA
>JAAAKL020007023.1:0-17338 GCA_010016065.2 Carybdea cf. marsupialis auct. non (Linnaeus, 1758) | reverse complement strand
TTTCTTTTTCTACCACTCATTTCGATCAACTTTTGAAAACAGTGAATATTAATTTTTGTTACAACGCGAGCTATGCTAAGATATAACGTTCGAAAATTCGATTAAAGCAACAACATAAAGCGTCTTTCGAACAAATTCATTCGAAAAAGAAAATTCGAAAGTTAGAAAATGGTTAAGCCTGATTTACACTGTAGATAAAAAAGAAAACTGAAAAATTCTAACTGCAGGAAAAAAAATTGAACAAAATTTTTGAGGCTCAGCATTATTCTTAAAAAATTCTTAAAATTTTGCAAATTTGAGCCTTGTGATTCTTATAAAAAGAATTCTTATAAAAAAAACTGTGTACCTCTCCAAATTGTTTGGTTGTGCTTCAATTCTTCATCGTCTACTTTTCTAGCTGTTCTTAAACATAATGATTCACACAAAATTGCGCCGATAAATTGGGCCTATTGCATATAGGTAGCTCTTGTTAGCAAGATTAAGGTGCTATTTGCCGTTATCAAACTTATCCCTCCGTTTTCAATGTACAACTTTTATGTTATAGAATAGGGAGAATAAAGACAGGCAATTAAGATCTGTAAGTAGATGTTTAGTCTCAGTCAAATAGAAATTATCGTACTCTTTAGAAAATGGTTACAACTTTAACATACTGTCCATGTGAAGGAGTAACAAAGAAACTTCTATAATGAGCACATTTTTAAAGTGTGTCTGTATCCATGATTATGGTAGCTACCGGAACCGAAATCAAATACTTCTTTGTAAGGAATGGGGAAAATTATAAGTGGGGGAACAGAGAAAGCTGTCGAAGGCGTTTATTGCCTATGCTGCTTTGAAATAGTTAAGCTTGATAAGAAAACTATAAGTAGCGGCTGGGTTACTTATTTAAATTAAACAGGCAATGCTGTCGTCGTCATGACATGTACTTTCTTGACAAATAAGGTCTCTACCAGTATTAAATGTGCTTAAATGAAGAGTAATGATTTTTATTAACTCGACGGTTGTCACCATAACATCATAAGACCTATGATTAGCATGTTGCTGTCAACTTAAGGCTCGGATGAGTGAAAATCCTCTGTGCTTGTAGATACAGTAGAGAGGTCTAAAGATTTTGGTACCTCCTTTTTCATACTTTCTCTTTTTTTTTAATTATCTTTTCATAGCTAAGGAGAAACAATACAAGAATGATATCTGGTTGATGCTTTTATCATAGTAACAAGAAAAGACAGAATTTTATTGTAAATATTTCGAATCAATAAGATACTCAACTTTGAGTGATTTCGAAACCATCTGATGTTACCAAAAACTGTATAAAAACTTAACATCTTTTTTTAAAGGAGGTCAAGAAACGTAAACGATAAGAAAACTAACGTTGCTGTTCTTCGTACAGCTTTTCAGTTAATAAACAACAGATCACACTCTACGTCGTGAAATGAGGCATGTACGTATTTATCCTGTGATGCTACGACATTAAGAAAACAATTTAATTCAACTTAGTTATCCATTGACCTAGTATGCGTTTTGTATTGACAACACGACTGGAGTGCTGCTTTTCAGTCAAGGCGGCTTGCATGACAATGGTGGAATAGTACTGTGTCCCTAACTATTACATGAATTTGGCTGTGTTGTGTTATTTACTATGTAGCATGAAATTGTCCTTTTCTCTTGTCCCTAATTAATATAATAATAAAATGATTTATGTAGAAACATGTTCAAGATGCGTCAACATCTACAGTTCTAAACTCAATTTGTTTTGAACTATCAAGGGCACGGAGTTTACATTGGAGATAATTCCCTATTTACACAACTATCTATACTTTCTGTGAATTTAGTGCCGAATGCTTTGCGGTGCTTGTTTTATGGTGCACTCATTACTCCAGGACTTTCTTAGACCGTCTAAGATCTATAAAAAACATCGTAGTCAGGAGTGAACAATTAATTGTAACGACCGTTGCAAAACACAAAATTGTAAAATAACTACCTAAATTTTCCTGTCGCTGTGCTACAACGCGCCAAAGTCTACAACTTGCTCATCACTTCTACACCAGAGCCTACCATGCAGAAAGGATTTGTGATTCCATTATGCTCAAAAACATAGGAATAGCACAAGAGCTAGCTTGTTTTGATACAACGAAGAATAGAGTGTTCAATCAAACTCGGTCTCTAACCAAAATAAACGACTTCCTTGTGTGTTAGTGCAACCAAATTTCTCACACTATCGTGTAACTACAAAGCGTGTAGTGTTTTCATTTGTCTTTGTTCCATGGTTTCTTGGACATGATAATAATATTGATGTATATATTAAGCAGTTCAATGTAACATGCAGCGTTGAATATCACGTGACAAATGTCAACAGAGTTAGTGTGAGGCCAAAAAAATTTATTCTGCATCCAAGAACAATCCAACTATGCATCAAACTACGTAGAAATAGAGACGCAAAATGACAGCAACAATTTATTGTAGCCTTAATGTATGAAACATTCTCACACTTTTTATTTTGTTATGAAGAAGAGATGATTTGAAAATATCAAGTTTGAAGAGCTTTTCATTTTTCTCTAGCATCTCTTTACATTGCTCACTCTTGCTGGTCACTAGGCTACGCTCAAAATCGAGTGTGCCACCAAAAAAAATATCCTTAAGCTTTTTTTATTATAAACTGTTCTACTAAGAGGAAAGATAGGAACATAATACGAATTACGTCATATGTATAGATAATATCTCTCAGATTTAATATTTGCCATGAGTCAGGTTTACCCGACCCGACAACTTATTTTCAATTACAATCCTTCAGATTTTAGCGCCACGTATTGATGAAGTAAGTGAAGTAATGAGTTAAATGCCAGCAGCGGCAGGATGACTCTTTAATGAATTGCAAAGTTAACTCCGTTTATAAATCATGTCTGAAATTCAATGCTGATTTCTAATTTCCTCTTTAAGCACCTGCTCTTTGAAGACGCAGTAGGATAAAGTAGACCACAGTTACACAGTTTTTTGGTTACGTCGCGGGGATAACAATAAATCAATGATAACTTAGCAACTATGCTATTTCTAACTGAAATATCTGAGGGCTAAAAGATATTCTACCAGCGACGACCTGAGAATAAAACATCTGCTTCACTCGTCTGCTATGATTACCTGCTGGATCTGTAGCTGAAAAGATATAATTAAAAACCAAATTTCATAAGTAAAGTTGGAATCATGAAATTCTTGATAGGAAATTTGAACTGCAGAGCCGTGCATTTCTACATTTTTCTCGTAATTCAAGTTGGATTTGATAAGCAATTCTTACAGCAGACAATCAGCTTTGATGTGCCTGCTTTTCTCGCTTTCAAAGCTAATGTTTTTATAATTAAATGAAGGGCGACTATTCTGATTGTTCAATGTATATATGTTTTTATATACATACATATATAGTGCCGATCCCTTATTAGCATTCATGCCTTATGTCTACATATATTCCTCTCTAAATATCATAATATACTACATGGCTTCTTGGAGGGAATTATTCAAAGCGTTTTTTTAATATTTTTATTTTTTGATCATGTATGTAAAATCTAATATACAAGGTATGAGCCATGGATAATTTTCTCTCTCCCTCTCTGTATTCAGATATATGTATATATATATATATATATATGTATATATATATGTATATATATATATATGTATATATAAAACCAAGAAACAGCACTAAAACCAGTTGAACAAATTATAACATAAAAAAACAACTTCAGGTTTGAAGCAAATATATATATATATATATTTATACAAACATATCATAATAAATACTATATACACATATTTAAAAATAAGGAGTCAAGAGCCTACGTCCTTCTACACGTGTAATATTCCAATACATTTGTATGTATATATATATATGTATATAAATATGAAACTCCAAAACTAAAGATTTCATTAACACATAAAAGTTATAATCGTCAAAATACTTCACAAAATGGGAGCATGGAAGAAAATATCTCTGATAGAAAACCTCAAAAATATGTATTTTTGTGAGCGCTACATATTTTCTGTGTTTCAGGAAGGACAGCATTGTACACATAGCATGCGTTGCAGACAACATTACCTACATATTTCCAGAGTTGTAATGGTATTTAACACATACTGCTAGATTCCTGAGAAATAACGACCCCCCATTAGAGTGCTATGTGAGAATAACACCATAGACCAAGCAACATCCCTGTTAAAAAAAGTCAACTGCTTCATACAATTTGTTAACAAATGATGTACTATCAAGTGGGAATACATGGATCAATGTATGCTTTAATCCGAAAGGCTTTTTTACTAAAGGACCTAAACAGACTCGTTTAGGGGAAAGGAAGATCTTAAAAAGACATATTGTCAAATCATAACTATTAATAGTTCTATTGTGCTTTGACTTAAAGTTTATTTTCCCCTAAAGAATGATTTCCACTTGTATTCCTTCAACTCTAACTCCCCAAAAATTTGGCGTTGTATCACTTGCTCAGGAAGTTCCTAGCCAAGTTGATTCCCATACATGTACTCCACTTGTATTTATCTCTCGTCTTGTTAGAAGTGGTAATTTAATGAAAGGAGCACAACATTATCAAATAGAACCGATGAATCATTTTCTGTATTTCATTTTCAACATGTATTAGAAATTCAGCGAAAGATATTCATCAGTTCAAATGTACACGCTGGTGGGGTAATTAGGGATAACCAGAGAACAGCCAAAATACTAGTAACCTTTTTCTTACTAAATTACAAAAAATTAAAATCCTGTATGTTTTGATTTTAAGACGTCAGTGCTCCAGTAAAGACCAATCTAACAAATGACTGCTTATTTTAGAAATTCTAGTCTAGTCTAGTCTAGTCTAGTCTAGAAAGTCTAGTAAATAGTTTACATGTCTCATGTGGAGGTTATGGATCGTGAACAATAGGTCGAACCCGGCCCAGGAAGTTTGATATTCAAAATTTGTGATTTTCTTTGCAAAAATGTTGAGATGCAACTAAAGCTAGTTTATTCTGGGCAACTTTTTGACCATCCCCTGCGTAAATAACGGTTGACGAGAAAGTGAAAGGACCAGAGGAGATCCGGGACAGAAAAATTTGTCGATGTTCGATCAAGAAAACGTAGTTAAATTGAGCCAGCGAACATAATGGAGGAGTGGATGTGGAAAATAGCCAAATTTATGACTAGTTAATAATTTACAGGACTGCCAAAATTTTTGAATTCAAATAAAATAAACTGCACTCTCAAATCAAATATATTTTCATAATATAAGATATGTCGATCTCGATTTTTCATATTTGATTGTTTTCTAGATCGAAAATATTTCTTCGTTGGTGCGTCTGTTATGCATGAACTGCGACAAGGATTGAAAAGAAATCAAAGTTTGAATCTTATATCAAGAAGTGATTTCTTCGTTGACTTTCATTCTATGAAATCTCATATACATTGTACACTGACATATATCGATGATGTCGTATAGATAAGTATTCCTGAATTTGTGTAACACGTTGCTATTTATTGGATATATATGGATTCAGATCTCATCAATCCCTGTATTTGATGACACTTTTGAAAATTGGTGAATGGTAAACGTTTTAAACTTCTTTTTGTTTTATCGCAGATCCCGAAAAACGGTAAATTGATTAGATTTAAATCTGAAAACGTTGCTGCTATTCCTCTTGGAGAAGAGTCTTATCTTTAATGACTGTGCAAGTGAGAAAGTATCTTAAAGAGACAATTACATTGGCTTATCTGGCACTAGCCTTCATTAAATTTCGATTGCTGGTGGAGTAATCCTCTAATATTTTTGTCGTAGGGAGTAAGAAGAAGCAATAGAAAACTGACCTTGAAGGTGTAACATCCGTGCACTGTTTTCGACGTCATTTCTCGGCTCACTTTAAGAACAAAAGGATGTGGAGCCCGGTGATTCTTCTTTGTTATCAAACTTTTCATCTCATACAATTCCCTAACTTTATGTTCTATGCTTAATATCAATGGTAGTAAGTTTATATTTTGGTAAATTTGTATTGCCAAATTTCATCACTAACACTTAAGGATGCACTTAGACCTATTATTGGTAACGACTTTTTACACTTTTCTATCCGATATGCGATTTGCAGAAATCAACAATTGCTTCATTAAGGGGGTATCTCTCTTACTGCTGAATAATGAAAATATTCAAATGTTTTGCGCACATTCAAATACCTGAACAGCGCACTTGAAACATCACAAATTTGAAGACGATCTCATTTAATCCTTTTCCCAGACGCAAACACGAAATTTTAGCACGGTTGAATGTTGACAAATGAGATTGGCGATGCCTGAAAAGACTGCAAAGAGTATTACTTTACATGATTTGATAAAAAATATGGAATTGGTTTTTGATTGTGGATTAAGGTCTAGACGTATGCAAGGCTAAAATGGTTTTCTAAGTCTTGCACCTTTAAACACTCGTCTTGATCTATTTTCGGTGTTGACTTGTGATCCAACATTCACGATATTTGTGACCAACCTTAGAATGATAATCCAATTGACCTCCCTTTAGGTCCAAGCTATAAGAAGCGGATTTTATACTTACATTGATTTATTGGTCCAATCGCTGTTAAGATGAACACAAAGATATATTGTGACTCATACTTGGTTTAATTTGTAAATTACTTTTAATCTCTTTCGGCCTTCGAAGAGTTGTTAAAATTTTCTGATGCATGCTCCAAGAACAGCTTAATGTTTACAGTTTTTCGCTTTTAAAAATGAGAAAGTTAGTGTAACACTCGTCTCTCAGTTTATGATCTGATTTGGTTACAAAACGCCCCCAAATTAAAAACCGGTTGTTTAAACTTAAAGCAAATCAAACATTCCATGCATATAAATATCTTAGTTCTACATTATATAAAAGCTCGCGCTAATTACGAATTACCTATCTTGTAAAGTGAACGACGCACAAGGTTTCTCGGTAGCCAGGTAGATGAAGCGGATTGCCACATGGCCTCTTGCGTGCGTGATACGTACAAAGTTTGTAGCCAACTACTTGTAGGCTGGCCGTAGGCTACCATAGCCTGAAGATCATATCCATTTAGTTTAAATCTACTGTAAATGGCAGTGAATTAATCAAAATACATATCAACAGTCACATGACATGGACCAAAACATCATTAACAAGTCCTACGTTTTGCATTGACCGCAGCTATGACATGCCTAAAGTTTCTTTACGTGGAAGAAGATATTTTGTTGGTTCCAAAATTATCAGTTTTGAAGCGTTGCTGGTAGCAAAACGTTTGTCATACACTTCTTTAAGGCTAGCTGCACACGAAGCTTTGTAACTTGCTACCATGTAGCCTTGCTTATGATCAGCCCTAACTCTTTGTTTGTTTAATAGTTTTTAAAGCAACATCTTCTCTTGTCAATTCTCACGGCTGGAGATACAAAGATTAACTCTGCTCTGCCATTTTTAGGGAATTAAGAGCGACCTTATCAATCTTTTCTCTCCCATTCTTCGATTTCTCACAACTGACTGTTACTTTCATCATAATCATTACAAGATGATAGTATATTTATGATAAAAGAGACATCATATCAATCTTAAGGGTCATCTGAAAAATGGTATTGTGGTCGAAAAACAAGCAAAATGGAAATTAAGACAGGTGTTATTGATGTCCAATTGCCCACTAAACGTGAAAGTCATTGAATTCCTAACGTGATGCTACAGTTATCTTGTTTAGTAGCTACTTTACACTATCAGTAAACCTTCTAAGCTAAATTGCGGAATCCCTCCCAAGCAGAATCGTAATGCGTTAAAGTCAAAGCAGTGCAGGGTTTTCAGTACACATTTTAGGATTGGTGGACACCAGTGGCCTATTTGAAGATACAGGTAAGAATAGTCACCTCTTTTTATATACTCATTTTATAGGCTGCCTACAAGGGGTAACATGCTGAGCTTTCCTGTTATAAGGAATCAGAAAAGCAATGATATAGTTCATTCAATGAGTAAATTATTGAAAACAATGTACTACAGAGTCATTAGTTATGTTTAAATCATAAGTTTGATTAGATACTAGAGACCAAACAGGACCCTCTCTCCTGAAAAACAGTTTAATCGACATTATAATGTTATGTTCACATGCAAAAATTCCATTTTACATTAGAAGACGTTACTCAACTGTATTACCCACAACACAACATTCAATTTACATGTATATGAAAATCCTGTATGTTAAATAATTAAATCAGGTTCTCTGAATGGTTTTAGACTATTGTCAATAAGAGACTTGAATTTCTGTAGCACGCAACATTTTATGGATAGCAAGGCTTATTCTGAGTCTAAGAGTAAGTATATGTGACATCAATAACTTCTCTCCAAGAAAGACTGATTTCGTTTATTATTGGTCATTCGGATGCTACATACATATCTAGACTTGTTGAATACGTTTCTGTCAAAATTCTAAACGGCCATAGTGTTAAAAGAGATGTGACTCCATCATGAACTAACCCGGCTTTCTTCCTATTCTCAGCCTTATTTTCACCATACACATTGTTTTGACCGCCGTACATATACACAGCTGCGCGAGCTGTTGGAACACTTTTTATGTAAACCAAAAATGTTTTTTTAGGAAGAGAGGATTTGAACTGATCCGTTGTGGGAATACTATTCTACTCCTCTAGTATCTATTCATAATCAAAGTTTTAAATTTTGAAAAACACCAAGCCCAAAATCTCCATCCATTTTCCTTAATTCTACGGCCTCATAGTCGTTATCGAAGCCTCAAAAGCATATCCATTAGAAGCCGGTAAGTTAAATCAGTATTGAATAAAGAATTTACTTACACGTTATCCCATCTGTAAATATGTGGTGAACGGATTACCTTACGAGCTTAGTGACTGAAAGTCTCCCGATGGGTAATACTTTTGAGTAGCCAAGGTTTTAAGATGTAGATCACATATCCTGCAATTCTTTGTCCTAAATAAGGGAGAATGATTAATTGCAGGTTCATTCCCAACTTGAATTTTAAATTCAAATTTCACAATGAAAAATCTTATAAAAATTGTCATTCATGCTTAAATCTGATGAACTGATACTCAAAGTTGATGTGCTATTAAACATAACTTCATTTCCTTTCCCTTACTTACTATATATGTGACTGCATAACTTACGAATTAGTTCTTTCGTTAAATAGTTATATCAAAAACATACAGTAGCGTAAGCAGTCTGAAAATAGACTCAAAAGTCTGAAAGATCTAGAATTTGCTTCATCAAGTTCAAAAGTTTGAAGCCAGTATTATATTTTCAGATACTCACAGGTTTTTAGCTTCCATTTCTGTACACAAGGGTAAACACTAAGCAACATCACTCCTGACCCAAACTTAAGATCTGACTTTGGATTCCGCTTGTGGTAGGCAAAGGGGAGGGGGGGTAGCCGATCAACCATAATCAAGAGTCTGTTTACGTTATGTTATCACGCAGTCCTGTTTACTTTCAAAACTGATAAATTTCCGTCAGTTTTATTGGTGACAAGTAAAAGAAGAGCATACGACATGGTTGAAGGGTAATGGCAATCGGAGTATCTACGACTCTCCATCGATACTATCCATTTGTAGCTTTCAGGGTACGGGTAAGGCTGAGCCATGTCGTCTTCATTCTAGAATACCTCTTGCGACAAAAAAGGCAAAAACGTGGAATCCTATGACTCCCAGCAATACCTTAATAACTGAGATATATACAACTGATATGTAACTGTCCCTCGTGCATCATGACCTACCATTATATAGTATGTGGTGTTTCCCTACCTTGCATATCATCTGAGGTTTTCCTGACCCTGAAACGAGGGCGTCAAATGTACGTTGGACGTGGTACATTCCTTCGGTGTTCACAGTCCCAAGACTAAGCGCCACATCAAACGAGCCTCCATCTCTAACCTTACCCCCTAATAGCTTTTGTTTAAGATGTTATACCTGTTTCAAGCTCAAAACTTCAAAGAGTGACGTGAAACTGTTATTTGTGGCTGAAACAAGTTCTGAATAGAACATGTACATTGCATATCTATGATGGTATAGTCGAGTCAGTAATATCAAACAGACATTTACTAATGTATAAACTAAAGAGGGAAAGTGAATATTTATGGTAAAAGACAAGGAGTGAGCACTTGCACCGACAATATCCGTAAAAAGGTCCGTATTTGCTCTACCAAAATGGCTTAGCGCCACCATCCCATGCAACCTGAAAACAAATTTTACTTCTCTGAACCAAAGAGACCCATGCCAACTTACCCTAATTGCAATTTCATAAATCCCATGCCCTTCGTCCTCCCTGCAAAGTGTTCTGCGCATGCCCATTCCTAAGTTTGTATAGTATTAATAGTACACGAACTGGAAGATCTGAAAGTAGAAACAGCAACTTGGAAAAGTAGTATGTTTATACCATACACATTTATGTTCCCATGACAATATCCATTCAGTCACCAAACTTTTAAATCATATCGCATCATCATAACAGCAGGGCCGACATATCAATAGCATCAATATTTTCCCTTTTTCACAGTAATCGCTTCTCTATTAGTTCAATTTAGATAAACTGATTTTTCTTAAACGATACGTCATACAGTTAGATATTCGAAACAACATTGTGCAGTCAGATTTCGTGAAAGATTTCCGTCTTATTATGGGAGTAAGAAAGAAAAGAACAGCAAGAAACACAGTGATTCACTACGTGATAATAAGTAGCGGCTCTCAAACAAGTGGCTCCGTAACTTACGGATAACTTACCAAAACGTTTTTGAAGATATTGCTGTAGACAGAACACAATCCCGAAAACATGTCTTTAGTGAAGCTAATGAGATTGAAAATGCAATTCATAAGGACTTGTTTGAAGTCATTAACAAGAACAATGCCTTGACGCACCTTTGATTAGAGAACTAAGGACTAATTCTGGTTACCTTTAAACACGAGTTTTCCAGTTTGGACAGGTGTAACCAATTGAGAAATGTGCTATCGATGATATCGGTATGTGTAAGCATAGAGGTTATTTGCTTTGCCCACATGTCAGTCTATATCTATGTGGCATTAGAACTGTTGGTGTGCCAACACACAAGGGGTCCCAATATATCATAGATTATCTTGCTACCTCATAGTGGGCCTAGCAACGAAGTTGGTAAAATTTTCAAAAATGGAATCATTATAAAGTGAGCTGCGATCGCACTACAAACAAGTTTCATATGAAGAGTATAGTAATATCCTCGAGTTTAAAGGTACACTATCATTCTAAAGGTTGATTCTATACCCTATAAAAACCTTTCGTCGGTGGTTTTGATTTCTCAATAGTCATTTGCAAGTTTGACTTAAATTGGTTGAGGTCATAATTCTGAGAACATAATGATGTCATTTGATTTGTGTTTGTGTTTTCACCATGAAAAGGCCAGATTACATAAGCTCGGCCATGCAATGCACTTGATCACTCATTGCGACTTAGATGTAATTCAAGAAGGTTTGCAAACTTTCCATGTAAGTGTAATAGTATGATGCAATAGCTTCACTGCAAGTGCCTTTAACTTAGATAACAGTGCAATATTCTGGCCTCTTTGTGGTGAGAGCAGTTTTGAGCGAGGCTAAAATACAGGATGGTCCAGAACGAAGAGCTGTTTGTCGCAGAGCTACAAGTTCCTTATTAGCGCTTATACTATTTGTACACTCGTGTATTAATCAAGGGCCCGCCAAGGAAGGGAGAGAGGGGAGGAACGGAGGACGGTAACGAGGAAAATTAACGATGCAAAAGAATATTACATAATAAATGTCAGATCTCCGATCTCTCCAATGTCCTCCATGCATTCGGAAATATAATTTTTAGATCGAAAGATTTATAACTCGGAGGTGCGGCAAAAATCTACGAAAGAAGGCAAAATATATTTATCTTAAGAAATAGCCAAGGTACGTCCATGTAGGCTGTGGACAGTGCTATTTCTTTTTGAAAATAAAATATGAACATGCAAAACGGATTAAGTTGAGATAGCCATAATAAAATAGATTCTCCAGATTTGTTTCTATTGTGGAATTACTCACGAATCGAGAACGCAAATCAAATATGAATAATTTTTATCTCACCAGAATGAAAGGGAACAAATGTATATCAACCAGATGATTTAACAGCTGACTTTCATTTTATTGATAGATAGACTGAAAATGAAATCGATATAGTCCTACTCTGATGTGCCATAGGTAATCTTGAGAAGCCCTTCTTGAGTCACACTGAGATATTTTAGCGATATGTAGAGATTAAAGGAAACTATCCAACCCAATAGACTGTAAATGGTAAGGTACATGCATCCAGCATACATGCATGCAACATACATGCATGCAACATACATGCATGCAACAAACATGCATGCAACATACATGCATGCAACAAACATCCATGCAACATACATGCATGCAACATATATGCATGCAACATACATGCATGCAACATATATGCATGCAACATACATACATGCAACATACATGCATGCGACATACATGCAAACAACATACATGCATGCAACATACATGCATGCAAGTAAATGAATAATAATCAAATCACTGCTGTCGAGATTTTTTATCTTTATATAATCGACCTGTGCCGTCACCTAACTTTACCCGCCAAATTTAACCTGACAGATTGGAAAATCTGATGTAGTGTTACAATGAGCAGGTACGAAACCAACAGGATTGCTGAGGGATATACCCGCCTTTTTGTAACAAGGTATTTTCAACAATAATATGCTTTGGAGACGGTAATGGTGAATTAGCATTCAAGTGTGATTAATAACCTTATTTTCCAGTCTAATACCATGATGCTCCCTATAGGCACATTCCAATACAAGAAGAGGAGTCTAATATCTGCCCGGGGGTTATTTTCAGGAAAAAATAAATCGCTCTCTCTCTCGCCACGTTGGACCATGCTATAATCGTCGAAATCGGGCTACTTACAATACAGAAACACAAGTAGAATGACTCACAGGTCAGAGATGTTTAATACCTCTTCTTCATTTAAGTATAAACTGCTCGAATGATCTAGAATTTCTACAAAGGTGTGTAATAAACCTGACTTCATAACGCGGTTTAACTTATTGCTATACAAGGTGGCATTACTAGAAATGAACAACTCCCATATTTTAGTTGACTGTTACTCAAAGACTATTCAATTGTTGCAGCAACAAACCTGGCCTGTTTTGGATCACAGAAAAATATCTCAAAATCCTGTGCTAAATATTTTGATAGTTGCGTAACGATCCTAGATGGTCAGGTAGCTCCATCTATTAGGTTTTGAAAGAATGACTCTCCAGAAATTGTATTCCAACACTTCTGTTCAAATCGCTGCAGATACGTGTTGTTTGGTGGTATACTATTATTTCTGCAGGAGTAGAGTGATTATTCAACCTTTGAATTATGAAATAGATAACACTTTCTTTGATAGCCTGGCAACTTTGGGCTTTTAAGGCAAAATATATTCTGAATTGCACGAAACGTTGAGTGGCAATCTGAACTTCTAAATGAGCAATTTATAAATCCTTTGGGAAGATGGAATTACTATACCAAAGCGCACAAACGATATAAGAGGCCTTTAGAAATGTGATTAACCTGCTACGAGAGATTAAAAAGGATACTATTGACAGGAGTGTGTACAATCCATCTTTACAGCCGTCTCAGTTCTACCTGCTACCTAGCTCTACACGCGCTAAGAAGACACAGCCGCTATTTCGATTGTAATTTTGAGGAAGTTTTCATAGAAAAATTGGAAGACATGAAAGGGTGAATTTATAAGCTAAAGCCTTTTAAAGCATTTCAACAACACAAGTATTCATTGATTTTCTCCTTGTAACTTACTTTGATATGAAATTAAAATATGAATCAAGCTAAAAATGACAGCTTTCGATCTCCGTTTTCCTTGCGTACGTAGAACTGAACATCGAATCAAATTCTGTTTTACTTCCTTGCGTTGCTATTCATTGAAACTTCAATATTGTTACGGGAGCAAAACTCTGCCTATAATTTATGTCGTTACAATACCCTTTATAAATCTCCTACTAACTGTTATAGACCTAACAATTGGAGCCCACTTCGTACAAAACTCTTAAACATATGCGAAGTGGACTATACGATTAAGCTAAAGTTGCTTCTCTTGGTTGCTACGTTATCTCTTGTTGATCGTCTAGTTCCTGACCGTCAGTTGGCATTATTTCACTTTCATCCACCACACAGCAATAGTCAGCACAAAGCCTGCTTAATTCCATTCGAAAGTTCTTGTAGTAGAAGACATAGATTATGGGGTTAAAAACTGTGGAAGATTTAGCCAATAAAGCGGATCCCAATTCCACTGCAACTGGCGGTTGAAATGTGGGCTCAAACACAGCCCACACGGACAAAGTCGAATACGGTAACCAGGCAATGATAAACGAAAATATCATAGCAACGACCATTCGGGCATATGTCTTTTCAGTTCTCGGATCTAAACGTGGAGTGGGCGACGCCCCTTCTTCAACAGGCCCTGGAATTGGACCTGAAAGTCTTAATAATGTCTTGTGGATTTTATAGTAGCAAAACGTTAGAATAATGATGTGACTTATAAAATTGAAAAGGAAAAGGCAAATGACGTAGGCTTTACCCGAGATAGACTTAGATCTCCAGTCTACTGAACATCGGATTTTAGCATTTTCTAGAGCATACCCTGACCATCCTAAAATTGGAAAAACTGCCCATAGTAGTGCATAAAACCATCCAACAAGTGCAAAAAACAAGGCATTGACGTTTGATTTGTGAATTTTTTCCATTTTCCTTGGGTGACATATTGTCAGATAACGATCTATGGCAAGAAGTGCAAGGTGATTGATTGACACCAATCCCAAGAAGGTGACTATGAATCCAACCAGGCGGCAGACCAGTGTTCCGAAAGACCAGTATCCATCCGCCGTGGTGACTATTTCTATCGTGTATCCGAAGAGTGCTTGCATAAGATCGCTTAAAGCAACGCTAACAAATAGAACTTCTCTGAAAGTCAATCGCCTTTTAACACAGGCAAAAGTCACCAAGACAATCAGGTTGAAGATTAAAGATGCAGTTACAATCAAGATTAAAATGGCAGAGAAGATCTTAAAGACAACTGCTTCCGACACCATTGTGAATATCTGTCACAGTCCTTCATCAACACTTCCAAGAACTCAGGTTGCTAATCCAGCTTAGGATCATGTCCATCATTAAAGATTTTTCGATTCTCCTTCTGACGACGTAAGGCAATTCCTGAGAAATATCCACGAGCAGAGTTCCATTTGCTGCAAGGACCATTTATAACAATGCATGTACTTTGATCAATCTGACCATGCTCTCATTTCTTTAATTTTGTGTGGTCAGCATCAAAAGGCTGCTAGCTTAGCCATCACGTTGTCAATAGACGTGTACATTTGACCTATGACTATCACTGCTATTTCTGAATAAGTACACCAAGGTATACTTCGAATAAAGTAAGTACCAAATCGCATCGTGCGTATTTTTATTTTTCATACCGCAGCTGAATTGGTGCCTAGTGTACATAGCGCACGTTTTATTTATGTCATCTCTAGGAGAACTATGACCTATGTTAAGAACTCGAATCTCATAGACTCACTAGAAAAAGTCTCCACAGGTTGTGTCTTCAGTCAAGTCAAGCTGATGGAATAAGAACATCTGGCTTGGTTGCCCTACTTATTTACATCGACATCCTATTAATATTAATCAAATACGACAAAATCACTCGAAAACAATTTGGGCGATCACTGAAAGCTTCTAGTGTCTTTCCTAAAGATTTGGACATTTTTTGGCTTTATCACAAAGTTTTTAAACTAATTGTAAGGTTTGCAAAACGACATTTAAAGAAGCTAGGAAGCAACCGTGAAAATATGAAACTATTTTAGTGCAACATTTTTAGGGCGGCCGGTTCAATTTTATCACTGTCCTATTTTTCCTTCTCAACTACAACCGATTTGTCTGTGATACTGTATCTATAGGGTACCAACATTACATGCCACACATACAGTTTATTTACAGAGAGGTGAAACATGTTGCAAAAGAAAGAGAACAGGTACGTCTATTGTGTATCTACCTTATTTTCACTCACATGTGCAAAACTCCAATTCATTTTGTATATACATCTCAGATAGTTCTGTTTTATGTATCAGTTGCTGGTAGCTGCAACATTTAGCTTTTATGTTACATTAATACTGAAAAAACAGATTGCAAGAGTGTATGAAGCCCAGAAGTATAGCAAAAAGCAAAAATGAACTAGAAAATCCCTTTAATAGCCGCAAATCAATGAGTAGAATACCCGCATATTCTTGAGTGAAAGAAGCGTCTGCTATTATCTCACTATATTAACAAGTATGACGTTTTACACATACACAGTGCAGAATTAAACTACTGTAACAAGAAAGAGACTAGTTGCCAGTTTCAATTCCCAGGGCTTTTCACTAACATAAAGAGAATAAGCAGGTATATATGTCATTAATTTCTGAGAGAATAAAATTCATAAAATTGTATCATAAGTTGGGGTTTTTGTAAAGTTTGGCCGAGTCCTCGACACATGAAGATGTAGAGTGATATAGATGTAGATAGATAGAAATATATTGATAGAAAATATAATGATAAACAAATCAAATTGTAAAGATTCACACAATTATACAAATATTTATCATGAGAATATTGAACAACATAAAAATACTCAATTTCCTTGATGTTTCAAAATTATCTTTCCCAAATTTTGAAAAAATAATCATTAAGAAAAGTGTGTATTTCAATACGTTTGACATATTAATTAAAAGCATAGAAGAATACTGGCTGTTTGAATATATATATATTTAAACTCTATTTAATGCAGTGGTTATGTCTCCATTTTCGGTGTGGGAGATCCTAGGTTCAATCCCCGTCAGCGCTGCATACATTTCATGTTAGGTTACGATCTGTAATTGTTTTTTCATGATGTCTAATGTGTCTGCTTGAGTACTTATATATGGAAAATGGCACTGATGAGGCTAGTAGCATAATAAAACGGATGAGGTTGCTGGTAATGATGAGAATTCAGGATCGACTCCCCAGATTGTCGACCTAACTATTGCACTACTTAGTGCAGTGGTTAAGCCGCCATTTTCGGTGTGGGAGACCCTGGGTTCCATCCTCGATACAAAACTGCGCAAGAACAGTGATCAAAGCATAAAGCAACAGCAATGGTACCGTCTCAAGTAGAGAGTGCTCAACCTAACATATATATATATATATATATATATATATATATATATAAACAGTAAAAACCACGGCAGTTTTCTTCGGCAAGCTTTCGAGAAATAAATCCTCTTCATCAGG
>JAAAKL020007022.1:0-17338 GCA_010016065.2 Carybdea cf. marsupialis auct. non (Linnaeus, 1758) | reverse complement strand
AATTACAACTTGTTTGCTAAGAACTTTTCGATAAACACAGTGCTTTACTGTCCCTCCTATTCCATCTACTGCTCCTTTGCCATGATGTGCTTCAAAGAAATGCCACTCAATATCAATTCTCCTATTAAATTTTGTGATCATATAAAATGCATACTGGCTCCTGAACTGAGAGGCACAACCATCTGACCAAAATTTGATTTGGTTGATCTCGCTTCCCTTTTCCATTTCCTTGATAAGAAAGGTATTCAGAGCAAAGCTAGTGTTGCAACTATGGTCATTTTCTGGTGTAATCAATGCAAAGCTGGTACAAGTAATCTCTTTAGTATCTTTACACAAAGAATAGATGCAAGCTGTATATATTGTAAATTGACCTTGACCATAGAATGCTGACTTGATTTCATTTTGATGTTTGTTTTTGTAATTTTCAGAATAGTCCACATGAATAACAAGCTCTCTCTCTGTTAGTGCATCGATGTGTTCTCTATAGGTTTGACTTTGGACCCGTTTGTTGAAATAATGCACTTTTAGTATGCCAAAAAGGTCTGTCAGTTTTCTGTAGATTGCCTCTCCCGAAGCTTCAGTGAGTACCTTCTTGTAGTGGTGATCCTTCACCCACTGATAATAAGGAATTTGATCAATATCCAGAAGATATTCTAAATCAATGGTGGGGCAGTTAGCACAGCTCCCATCTCTGCAAGCTTCTGTTAATGGGCTGCACGCAATCTTTGTCATAAGCTCATGACATTTTGTTGGTAAGGCTATGTTTCCAGAGGCTTTTTTGATCCCTTCACATATAAGCTCAATGCTTTCACAAACAGGACAAAGGCAGTTGACTTCTGGTATCTTACTCTGGGCAATATATTCCTTTTTAGATTTGATGTATCTATAAATAGTAGAGAATTTCAATTTGGATAGATCATCATCTTCCTCCTCTGATAAGATTGATGCCAGTTCATTAAATGTCCACAAGATAAATTTCTTTGACTTAAATTTACTTTCACCATTCTCATCTTTTCCATCATAAATTTGGTTGTTGCGTCCTGGTAGGCTAAAGCTGACAGTATTTCTGCAGAGGAAGCCATCAAGCTTATGCTTTAGGTCTTGGGTAAGAACTGCTGGTCTTCCAATATGAGAACATGAGCCAGAATTGTTAATCCATGTATTTATAACACGTAACTTTCGTGGAGAGCAGGCAATATTCTCTTTAAACAAGCTAGTCACAACTGCTTTCCGCTGGTTGCCATCCTTTGGCAGATTTCTTTTTGCCTTCTGAATACTTCTGGACAATGTAGGAAAGTTAAATTTTATTGCAACTGTGGCACTTTCATTACTCTTTTCTTTCATTCTTTCTCTGTACTGTTTCTGGGAATTGTTCTTTTGTTGCAAATAGGCTTTGTGTAAATCTTTGTTTGAATATATCACCTTTCTTTCTCGTTGTTTCCGGATTTTATCTTTATGTTTTCTCTCTTCAGGATTTTGCCTTTGCCTGTAACGCTTCTGTCTCTGAGCATTTGAAAGTCTCTCTTGATTTCTGGGCTTTCTTCCCATGACTGTAACTACACTGATCAAGTGAACCAATCTATTTCCTCGCTGAATTTGAATGAACTAATTGGAAATTAGAGTTGCTGTAGAATTGCTTCATGGGAGAACAAAACTAGTACCCAGGCCTTTGCATCATAGGTTGCCAATGCAGTTCCATGCGAAGAAAGCTTGTCATACTGTTGGCCACACATAATTTGTGGGGAAAAAAGTTTAGGAGAGAAATTTAAGCTAACGGAAGTGTGGAATACTTGAATGGCCATTATTACAATAGAAAAGTAATATAAGTGTAAACTGACCAATGTTTTTCTGCATTAAATATGGTTAGCAATACTATAAAAATTTTGTGTAACGGACACTCAACCATGCATTAACTGAATTTATCACCAATTTCATGCAAATGAAAACTTTTCTTTACTGTCATGGAAAAGATTTCTGATAGTGAGATAGGCGACAAGGAAAAATTTATTTGAAAGCATAAAACAACAGTGATAAAATTCTGAATACCAGTTTTTATGTAACGGACACTCACACAAAAATGTACAAGTTTAAGTCATTTTTAATAGCTAGTCTAACAGATATGTTGAAAATTTTAAGTTCACTTGTGGTAATACATGCCACAAAGTTGGCCTTCATATGTAGGTAAAGGGAGTTTTTGCTTTGATTAAGCAGTTAAGTACTTCAGTCTGAAAAGTGAATTTTTTCATATAAAAGGGATAAAAAGATGCTTTAGGTACAAAGACCTGTAAAAAGCAAACCTACACTTTTGTGAATATCAAACACCTTTCTTTTTGAAGCCAAACTAGTCATACTCAATGGAAAAGTCATACCATTTATGTACTCTCTGAAAAATATTTCTAGGTGCTTGCTGAGTAGTTTTGAAATATGCCCATATAGCAGCAAGTTTTGCGTCACAAGAAGCAGTTTGGCTTAGAAATTTATTATGCGATTTAGGTTTTGATCAGTGTAATAGTACTCTCTTATATGAAGATAATCAGAGTTGTATATATTTATCCAGGAATCCTAAATTCCACGGTAGGAGTAAACATAGCGACATTAAACATCATTATATTCGTGATGTAGTGAACTCTGGACAGATAAAGTCAGAATATTGTCCATCGAATGAAATGACAGCAGATATTCTAACCAACCCTTTACCAAAAGAAACTTTCGAACGCCTGAGATCAAGATTATGAGTTAACGTTGTATAATTATGTTTTAAGATTTTATGTATATGTATTATGATGTAATGTTTGGCGAGTGGGAGTGTTGGAATTCATGTTAATTATGCGCCAACTAGTATGAGGCTATGTCAGGACCACGAGGTCATGACGTCAATTCCACGCAGTATAGTTATGAATCACTGGTACAATTCAGTTGTTGGTCGTTTGTATTGCAGTAAGGAGGTCAGTTGGGTCTAATCATGTTAAAGTGAAATATATCGAAGTTTATTGAATATGATCAAAGTATACTTTTATATGATCCTGAACTCTGCGCGACTCGGCGAAATTTATCAGCTTATGGGCCCAGGATTACTGTAGTGCCGAAATATTAATTTTAAAGTCATGGCAAGCCACAGCGAAGCTCAGTACAAAGTTTGACTGAAGACGGAGAAATTTAGCGGCGATGGATTTTATATGTGGAAGCACCGAATGAAAATGGTTCTTGTTAGTGGAGATCTTTGGGAAATTGTTAGTGGCGAGGAGACCATGCCAAGTAGGGAAAGTTCAGGATTTCGGGAATGGACGAAACGTGACCGACGAGCACAAGCGGAGATAAGCCTTCATTTATGCGACTTGCAGTTGCCATTAGTGATGAGTTTGAGTACTGCAAAGGAAATGTGGGAAGTACTATTAAATCAATACCAGCAGAAATCAATGCAAAATGTTATTTTTTACAAGAGAAAGTATCGGGACGCCGTCATGAAAGAGGGAGAAGATATACTGAGTCACATCAACAAGCATAAGGAACTTGTTGACCAACTAATTTCAATCGGAGTAAGAGTAAGCGAAGAGGAGCAAGTTTGGGAACTTTTACTAAGTCTCCCAGCATCTTATGAGCATTTAGTGAACGCTCTGGAACTGTCAGAAAATTTATCGTTACCTACGCTGAGGCAACAACTGCTCATGGAGGAGCAGAAAAGGAAGGAAAAGAGATTAGATCAGGGAGCATGTGATGCTTTACTATCAAATAGAAAGGGTCGATTCCCTAATAGTCGAAGCCTGCAGGCATCTGCGTAACGTCGAAATAATCGTAATGTAGCTTCGAAGTGCTTAAATTGTGGTAGGGCAGGGGATATAGCCAAAAATTGCCGAGTTAATGTTTCGACGACAAGAAGTCAGCATACTGCTAACTTCTCGAGTTCAAGAAGTAGTAATGATATTTTCATAGCTGCCACGTTCGTTCCCGAGGAGGTTCCGAATGCAAGTAGAGCCTGGTACATAGATTCAGGCGCCTCTCAGCATATGTGCTGCAACAGAGAGTTTTTTATATCGTTTAGAGATCTAGAAATTCCCGAGAAGGTTAGATTAGCTAACAACGAATGTGTGTTAGGAGTCAGTATAGGTAGCATTCATTGGTTTGATAAGCGTTTAAATGAAACGTTATCAATTAAAGATGTTTTGTATGTACCGTCACTAGAGTAAAATTTAATATCTGTAAAACGCATAACTAAAGCAGGGTATTCTGTAATGTTTTTTGATCGTAGATGTAGTGTAAAAAGGCGCGGCGGCAATAAGGTAGTAGCAACAGGAAGAATTCAGCCAGGGGAAAACCTGTTTAGACTAGATGGTCGTGTGGTGAGCCAAGTTGAGTCAGCTTCCGTTGCGGACAAAGGCAGTCAATTAGTATTGTGGCATCAAAGGCTAGCTCACGTGAATCAGGAAGCCATTAAGAAGATGAACAAAGAGACTATTGTTAATGGGTTGAACGTCAGCAATAGTGACAAAAGCGTAATTTGTGAAGGCTGTGTGTTTGGAAAACAGTCGAGAGTCATTCCGTAAAGAAGGAAGTAGCCGAGCTTCAGATGTGCTAGGGTTGATTCACAGTGACGTATGCGGTCCTATGGAACATGTTTCATAGGGGGAAGTCGCTATTTCGTAACTTTTATTGACGACTTTTCAAGGTTCACTGCAGTTTATTTTATGAAGAATAAGACAGAAGTTGTTGATTGTTTTAAAGATTTTGTTACTAGGATTGAAAGGCAAACTGGTAGAAAGGTGAAGCTTTTGAGATCGGACAATGGAGGTGAATATGTGAACAAAAAGGATGGCAGAAGTTTTGAATTCTAGAGGAATTTGTCGTCAGTTCTCAGTTCCTTATACATCCCAACAGAATGGTGTAGCAGAAAGGAAAAATAGAACCGTTGTTGAGGATGCAAGAGCCATGTTACATTTTGCCGGTTTATCATACAATTTTTGAGCTGAAGCAGTCAGTACAGCTGTATATGTTTTAAATTCGACTTTAACTAGCGCAGTAGCTGGTAAGGCACCTTACGAAGCATTTTTTGGTAGAAAGCCAACTGTGAAACATTTAAGAACTTTTGGATGCGATTGCTTTGTTCATGTTCCAAAAGAGAGTAGAAGAAAGTGGGAGCCTAAAAGTGTTAAACATTATTTTATGGGCTATAATTAACATAGTAAAGGCTATAGAGTATTTAATCCCAGAACAAGGAAGGTGATTGTCAGTCGTGACGTTATTTTTTCAGAGAATTCTTTAAGTGGCCATGTAAAGCACAAACCTAAAGTGTAGTTTGAAGTCGAGGTTGAAAACCAGCCTGAGAAATGTGAAGAGGAGACTAGAGTAGACGCAGGCGAAACAGCAGAAGATGAAATTTAGCAGGGATCCACACAGGAAAACCTAGGTGATGAAGGGATACCCCATGAACCACGTCGTTCCACCAGGCCAAGGAATTCCCCAGAAAGATATGGAAATTTTATCGAATTTGAAGCAATCAATGATCTTTTGGCAGTAGATTTAATTAGTTCACCTGAACCGAAGAATTTCAAAGAGGCTAGCGAGTGTGAAGAAAGCGATATGTTGAAATTAGCCATGGAGAGAGTATGACTCTTTAGTAAAGAACAATACATGGAGCCTTGTTAAGTTGCCTAGAGATCGTACAGCAGTAGGAAGTAAATGGGTATATAAGATTAAGTACGATGAAGATGGATCAGTTAGTAGATACAAGGCAAGATTAGTTGCACATGGGTTTTCGCAACAGCCGGGCATTGATTTCGATGAGACTTTTTCACCTGTCGCAAGATACACGTCAATCAGGACAATTTTAGCACTTCCTAATAAGTTAGACTTGGAGGTGCATCAAATGGATGTGCAGACAGCATTTTTGCAAGGTGACTTAGAGGAAGAGATCTATGTGAAACAGCCTGAAGGGTTTGTTGAAATGGGGAAGGAAGATTTAGTTTATAAGTTAAATAAAAGTAAGCATCAAGGTGTTGGTTTATTGCAATGGATTCGTTTTTGCAGAATAATGGTTATGTGAAGTGTACCCTGAGGAAGACTGGCTTGACCAGTCGAAATATAAGTTACCAACAATTCTTCATACAATTTAGTGCTACTTTTCTGTTTAGCCTGATTTCTTGTTTAATGTTTTATATGGAGTTGCCAGTTCTCGTAACATGCGGACTAGAGAAATAAATCAAGCTAGCAAAATGCTATCTTATCAGTGACATTGTGTCTTTAATGGCACATCACATGTTGCAAACGTGACCGTCAAGTTTTCGGTCATTTACATTTTTTACTATTTTAACTTACTCATCAATGTAAGATAATGCTACAATATTTAATGTTTGAGAAAGATAGTGTACTTCGGATGCCTGTCGTTTCTTTTATTGGAAAACAACATTACGCTGCCTATTCTCATTTACATTTATTGTTGCATTAGGTGCGCACAGAATCAGTTCATTGGAGACGGAGAAACTAAAGACTTTGTTTGCACTCAGCCACTCCGAGGACGTTTCGTATTTGTGCATGTACCAAATGGACAATGGGTGACTCTGTGTGAAGTGGAAGTCTATACTTATGGTAAATTTCTTTACTGGAGTCTGAACAAACTTTAACATTACAATGAATTCTTCAAAATCTTCACTTCCACTCATTATAAAGTAATTTTAACTTGTCTAAATCAATCCGTATATGCTTTTAAAGTCATCTAGCAAAAAATATGTTGATTTTAATGTAGAATATTAATGATATTACAACTTGTATTCAACCAACATCAATAATTTTTTGTGTTTTTTTCTTTGAATGCATGCAATATTGTCATAAGCTATCAACGACGTATATATCGAAACATTTTAAGATACTAACGTTCTGATTTTTGCTTGAATTCTGAGCAAGCAATGAACTAAGAAAGAAAATAGGCTAAGAAATTTCTAGCAAGTTTAGGAAGACCTTGATAAAGATTCAAATAAAATAATCTGTCAGACGAAAGTGAAAAAAAGTGTTGCAAAACATAACAATCAAAGTCTCTACGTTTGAATTTTGTCGAAGTTAGAGGAACAACTCACCCCAACAAAGCTAATTACTAAAAAGACTAAAAGACATAAAATGACTTTAGTGAATCAGACAACTTTCTGATGAGAAGAGTATTGATATCAAGGTAAAATTTCACTATGCAATACTCAGAACAGAACGAAAAGGTTTACATTAAGCTAATTTAAGCTGAGCTGCGACTACTCGCATGTAATATTTAATTCTGTATTGAACAGTGTAGCCACTTGCACCCTGTGATTGTAAAGACAACGGATACCCTACTTTTTTGTGCAGCAGTTTGATAGGAACGTCTTTTATAATATTTCTATTTTTAGTGGTAACACCCTTGCTAATGTCGCACAATTATAGACATTAAAATACTACGAACATCAAGTGCTTGATTTATTGCTTTAGCCAAACTTGATCTTTATTTTCCCATATTTAATAGAAATTCTTTATTGATTCAATTTACACTTAAACTTCTTTCTGGGATTCATCAAGATCTGCTGAAACGGTTTTGGTAGGTACTAGTCGAAGAAATTGTGTCGTGTGTGAAAAGTGGATACAGACATCGACCATAAGCATACATAATTAACAATTCGTTGCAATATGTAGCTTTTAAGGGATTTTTACCAAAAAAATATCCTTTTAATTTGTTGTTTTCTAAATTTGTATGTTGACGTTGGAAAAATATTTAAAAAATATTTTGCATAGAAATGGTAATTTTGTAACAGAGAGTGAAAATGTGAATAAATCTAAGAAGATGAATACCAAATCATATATAAAAGACTCAGATCATCCTTACTTCACACAATATCCATAGAAATTAACGGACAATAATCCAAATAGAAGCGCCAACATAACTCGATTATTCGAGACCATCTTATGGTTAGATGATTTACTGTTCTCCCAGAGATCTAGGTTTGCTTTGTACTGCTAAGAATACCACTTATATACTACAATACACCATGGGTACCCTTTTCGATGTACTTACATCAGTCGATATTTAAACTCAGAAGTAGGGTCAGCTCTACTATTTATTCTTTGTAAGATCCAAGCCTATCCAGCTTATCATCAGTTATAGATAAAATAACAACGATAATTAAAACGATGGTTATACGTTAGCAAAACATAAAAAAAGATATAAATGCAGAATTATTGATATTGAAATATTTATCGGTATGATAAAAACTTTTACTTAATCGAAAGCTAAGCTTCAATTTACTGAACTAAAATTAATTTTGATAAATCGTCATTTATTATGTCTGTGCATAGCAAATTATGGAAGCCTTCGGGTTGCCCTCGACTGCGGTCCAACAATGTATTGAATTTGAATCACTCGCCTTTGTTTCATTGATTTTTATAGATGTACACGATCACTCAAATATAGCCTTTGGAAAGGCAACAGATCAATCTTCTACGACAGGTGACAGGACTTCAGATCAGGCTGTAGATGGAAAAAGGATTGAGACCACCCGAAGTATAACATGCTCTCTTACACTAACGAATATTAATCCCTGGTGGTCAGTGGATCTTTTAACAGAAGTTACCATCAGAGCTATTGTTATCACTAGCAAACGTATTGGAGGCAATGAGTTACTGGGATTCGATATCGCAGTTGGGAACGAAGAATCCTACATTAGTGAACGCAATTCTAAGTAAACAATCTACTTGTTTTATATTGTAACGCACACTCGTAACACTCCGTGAGCCCTGGGATTTGGTCCAATTTGCTACTTACCTTGTCATTTAACAGTTACTTGTCAAACACACTACTTTTTTATTTCTCTGTTCTTCATTATATATTAAAAGTAACATTCATTTCTTTCATAAATAATTGTGTAACATGTTTTTTAACTTCTGTATTACGGTAAACTGTCTATCATACATGTCAACTTGCAAGATATGATAATAAGAAGGCCATGAACAGATCGAAGTTGTTAGTCTACAAGAATTATCGGTTAAATAACTCTTATTTAAGTATAAAAAGTAATTAATCGCTACAGGGCCTGCCAATGTTTTGACGAGAAACACCTAGCCGTGTCTGAAAGAAAAGTACCAGCAAACAGTACCTAACTTCCCATTATCTAACAAATAAATCATGATCAGGTATTCACTACAGCAAAATTATTATGGGCAAATTTAATTGGTTCAAAAGTTGTGGTTTTATTTATGAATCAACTTTTATTACCAATTTAGATATATAACATCTACTTGCTAACAATAAATAAGTTGCCGTTTTGATTTAGTATCAAATAGCTATTCTCTCATTGTGATTATTCGCTACCTTTATATTCCTTTTATGTGCTCTTGCCATTTATTACTACACTGACTTATGACATACTTCTCTTATTCCATTCATTGATGTATTATTTTAATCCACTGTGAGAGAGTCGTTTGTCACTCAGAGAATGTAGGTAATAAATTTTGATGAAACATGGCCATGAAATGAGAATAGGTCTTACGACCTTTACGTACATTTTGCTGCGGAATTTTATTTAGGCTTGATTTCAATAGTAGCTAACGTTTTCCTACTTATATTTTCTATTGTTAAAAAGAAACAAATTTGGATACATAAGATCACAATTTACCACACAGCTCCCTATCTTCAGTCAAGATATACTTGATGCATTAAGGTTCCTTGCAATGCGAAAAGTAGAACAAGATTTGTATCCTTCCCATAGAGTATCGTACTTTCCCATGGCGAGGCAAAGATTTGGGATAGCTGTGAGGCCAATAATGTTAAGTTCTCGAGATAAAATCTAAGTGCAACAAGGAAGTGCAACAAATAACCAGCCTCATTATTGGAATTTCCGTTTTGACCCCTCCTTCCTCTTGAAGAAGCTCGTGACGTAATTGACCTAACTTCCTCATTGAAAAAAAACTACTTCATTCTGACAATCTGGATTAACAACATTATGTTAGTGAAATCATAATAATCTTTTTAACAAGTTTTCGGGAAGTGTTAATAAGATCCTAGAGTTAGGAAGCTTCCAAATTAAAAGGTTTTTTGACAGGCATATACAAGATTAGCCTATACGAAAGTGGTTAAATCTATAATTAAACAAGGAAAGGCTGCGAAATGCAATGCCTGGTTACCAGAATGTCCACGGGAAAATTGCACCTTATTTGCTCTGTCATGTATTGAGAACCATTGTGTACAATTACTTTATAGTTTACGAAGACATGTGCTTCTATGTGACTTGAATCTTTAAAGGACGTTCCTTTGCTTTTCAATTCAAAACTTGGAAACTCGTTTGTAAGCTTGTACAGTAAATATGAAATTGACCTATTACATCGTATGAATCTAGAATCTTATTTATTTAGGCCTTGTAAAAAGTGACCTCCTGCTGCAACGTTTTGAGGTAGACTTTTTGAGTTACTGCATACTCTTTCATTCAGGATTGATGCTTGCCACTGGATATAAATTAGTAAATAAAATGGATTTGGGCTACACGGAAGAAACATAAGAAGTTGACACATTATTCTTCTTTCATGATACTGTTAAGGATGAAATTGATATACAGGCGGCATATATCCTCATCGTTACCCTTGAGATAAATGTTTACAGACAAGTAAGCTCTTGTACCGTTCATGCCGTTGAATTGAATTAGTTTTCGAATTGGTCTTTCTGCGTACTTCATTTCAGAAAATTTATCAGTAATGGTCTGTGTATAAATCTTTTTTTAGTTGGAATTTCAGTTATGTGTAAAGGTTCTATAGCAATGGGAAAGTGAAGTACCACTGAATAAGATAAATGGTTGTTTGGGGATAAGAATTCCAAATTTTAGTCAAATATTATCAACTGTTGTCACAAGATCATACTTCTGAACAACCACCTTATGACCTTATTAATTGCTGATACAAATATGGTACTGAGAAAAGATGCCACCATAAATCCCTTATATTTGTCATCTTTTAAGGTGTTATCTTTTATTCTAAATCTATAAAAAATATTTTTTTAAATACATCTTTTCTTCAGATGTGCTACAGATCAAAGCGTTGAACGTGGAGAAACGAAAGTCATCCATTGTACACAAAAGTTGAAAGGCCGCCGGGTTTTCATATATATTCCTAGAGAAGCTGTACTGAAATTATGCGAAGTTGAGATTTTTGGCTATAGTAAGGCTCGACAACTACTTTATCTTTGTCCATTTTTACTCCTAGAGACATGTACAGACAACTGTACTTGTAAAGGTTTATTATTTGTATCATTTATAAATCTTAAACATGTAAAATATTAAGATCTGAAAGTCACTGGAGTAAAACAATAGTCCATCAAACCGTTGTGAGGCTTGTCAAGTATCATGATTTGTATTTGCTTTTGAATCAACAGAAAAAAATTCTTTGCATCAATTCACCTGATGGCTTACTACCCTTTTTATCCTGCCTAGGAACCTCAAAAGAAGTTGAAAAAGTCTAAAAATGGTTACAGAAAGAAAATTTTCAACAAATAATTACTGTCTTCCAACTTAGAATTAGCTACCCTTTGGATGATCTTTTATATGTTTGCACTTGAAAAAAGGTCAATTTGTTTGCTATTATTATTTAATCCAGCATCAATGATCTTAGCGAACTTCGACATTTTTTCTGGAAATTCCATTCATACGAATGCGGCAAATCCAGAGTTAACATAAGTGCGCATACAAATTCAAATTACTAAACAATGCCCTCAAGGAAGCTGCTGCTGACTCGGCGGGACAGTACGTTGATGAACAGATGACAAAGTTCCAGGGTCAAAATTGAATGAATCAGTACATCAAGAGCAAGTCTGTCAAGTGGGGATTCAACTGGTGGTGTAGATGTGATAGTGTGAAAGGATATCTATTCGAGTTCATTCTGTACCTTAGGAAGAGGAATGCTACAGAACTGGGAATCGGCGAGAGTGTGGTATTGGAGGTGTGCAAAGGCCTTGAACGGATTTACTTACACTGTTTTTTTATATAATTTCTCCAACAGTCCAATTTTGATTGAGAAATTACTTATGGTATAAATAGGGTAAGATCCAACCGTAACTATATGCCCAACATGCCCACTAATTGTGGAATGAAACGTGGTGATATTCATTTTCAGTTTTCTATAAGAAGTGGCCCTTTGTAAATAGTTCAATAACGGTGGGTCTTCTATTTTTTCTATCCCTTGTCTACCACAGGGACACTGGTATCCCGCTCTGTATCTCGGTAACCACGCATGCGTAGTAAAAGGGACCAAGTTATTTTAAGTAAGCATTAGAAACTACCCAAAAAAACAGAAGATGGTCTATTTCGCTTTGTCCGATTTCTTATGGTAGCCAAAGAGTTACAGTAAAAAATTGATCAATCATCAAACTACAACTTTCCTTACGGATCAAAATTTCTAGAAAATGTTAATCTCGAAAGGTTTCTTGAAAGTTAGATGGACTAGCTGTCTCTTCCGTTGCAGACATTGGTAACTTTTTTGCTTCCTTGTCTGATCTCCCTGTTGTGCCTTGGGACATGATTCTATGTACTGCCGATGTTATTGGCCTCTAACCGAACATTGCGCATAACTAGTTTCTCCAAGCGTTTGAAAAGATTCAGAAAAATGCAATAGAAAAAATATTTTATATTTTGTTAGTTTAGCTAGAAAAGTTTTAGAGCAGCAATGTGTTTAAATTTTACAACTAGGTGTACAAACAGTTGCGGACAACCCTAAGTGAAATTTTGTTCAAACCGAACCAACATTATCATGGCAGTCATCCTTGAAAGCAGTTTAAATAATTCGTGAAGCTTCAATTTTGGTGACAACGAGTTTATCTGATTCTTGATGTGATTTTTATGGTGAACTTTGGTGTAAATGAATTCTGTGTGCTCCAGACATTGTGCGATACTTTGGATTTGTTATTTTCATTTTGTTCTATTTTTCCGTTTTCCGTTATTTTTCTAGGGAACTATTTTGGAAGAAACATGGCTCTGGGGAAGAGAACTAATCAATCAAGCACCTCCGGAGGATCTATCTCATCACGTGCGGTAGATGGGAACATGAATTCCGCAGCTAGTACTGTGACAGAAAAAAACCCTTGGTGGATGGTTGATTTATCTATTGAAGTCTTGGTTAAAATTGTAGAAGTGACGAATCGGAGAGACAGTCATTATACCAAATTAAGGGGTTTTGATATAATTGTCGCTAATGGGGAACGTCAAACTGGTGCTGACGTCTGCAGGTATGTTGACATGTGGACAGTGGACATACAATAATTTCTTCATAGTTTTAAGTTGATTGATAGCCTTACTAGATAAAATTCAATTAAGCAAGGGTTTTACAGTTTGGTACCTAAGAATAGAAACTCCAAGAGAAGAACATGCTTGTTATATTGGTAAAAGGATGATCGAAATGCATAATATAGTCCATACTTAATATACCGTAATTATTCGGTTTATCGCACTCCCTTCGAATAAGTGCACCCCTTCCGAGCTAGGAATTGTGATAAGCGCACCCCTTCCATTACGCACCCCCAGGTAATGGTGAAGAACAAATAAATTAATATCCTAAAATAAGAACAACCTATCTTTGATGGCACTTTTACATCAATTGTTGACCCGCAAGACTCAGGAAAACACTAATTGCAAAATTTAAGAAAAGTCGATTGCGATGTTCTTTGATTTTGAACCCTCATAAATGTTGATGTTCATGAGTCTGCATATGTTTTCATTTCATTAAAGACTGCATTGAAACAGTTACGGGAGAGGAGGCCGGCTGGGGCCAGCATTCTGATTAACCCTATTCAGTATGCACTATTTGTATATACGTTAAAGGCATGTGGGGGGAGGTAAAAACTACCCCAAAAGTTAAGTTTTGATAGAAAAGTGGTAGAGAGCTGAAATTTGGCGCTGATATAGCCCTCCATTAGTACTTTCGAAAACCGAGATAAAAATTCACAATATTGTGTTTTTTTTCTGAAGTCAGCCAAAGTTAACAAGAGATGCAAAATCAGGACCAAACTTTGAAAATCTATTAAAGCAAATCTCAATCTGCAACAAATGAACCATTCTCACTGAAGTCAGGAACACAAATGTATCAGGCAACCAAATATTTCAAAATACAAGAAACTACATCCGACGTCCAGCATTGCTCTTCCCACACGAGGTTTCCTCCCACAAGAGGCTTCCTCCCACACGAGGCTTCCTCCCAAACAACGCTTCCTCCCACACGAGGCCAACATTTCAATTTTCTCTGCAGTCATTGTCTTGTTCATTTAATGTAATCATATTCATTCAGAGGTGTGATGGGTGTCAGGATTTGTTCTGGCTTCCAAACCCTTTCTGATTGTAAACATCTTTTCCTGTTGGTCATTTGACCCAGTTGAAACCACGTGGGTAGCATAGATGACGTCATAATGACATAATTCATATTTCAACATGTTGGAAATTTATCATACGCATTTGGCAAAGAGGTGTGAATGAGTTGGAACAGAATACAAATCTGCAAGTAAACAAATAAATTATAAAAAAAATCATTTCGAACAGAGTTAAAAATCCCTTCGAAAGAGAGTGGACAAATCACCTATAACTAGACAACTAGGCACTACATATTTTTGAAATTTCAGGACATATATACAACAAAATTCCACTGAAAAAATAGTTCTTGAGGGGTAAATTTTACACCCTCCCTTGCCGAATAGGGTTAAATGGACCTTTCATGGGCTTCTGTTTCCAGATCACCTCGTAAGGTAGAATTTGTCAGAAGATATAAACGCAGATGTGGCCAGTATGCAATGCTTAGGCATAGCATTTCATGCTATGAGTAGAACCTGAAGGAAGGAAGGTAGAACCGAAGGATTGTTGATTCGCTGCAGATTAGTTTTGAAGTGTTAAAGATCATATTAGAGCAGACTATTAAACAAAAATTAAAAAGAAAAATACACAGGGGGAAGTTAGATTTCAATTGGGAGGAATGAAGCTCCAACGGTAGAGAAGTGGAAATAGAAGGTAAATGAACAGAAGGCTGGTGGGAACAAGGAAAAAGAAGACAGTCCTTTGTAACTAAATAACATTTACTGCGATGTTGATTTTCCAGTGATGTGATGCAGCATTTTGGAAAGAAAATGAAAAGGTTGTCCATTCCCTTGTACTGGCAGTACCTTATCATTGAATCTGGGCTTTGCAGATGAGTGGAAAGAGAAGCGGTATATGGAGATTGTCAATTTCAAGAACTAGGCTAGAATGCGATTTATAGACATGTCGCACTTAGAGATAGAATGTATATAGGCAAGACGTTGCTACAGCTCATCAGGACCAAAATTGTATGTAAATGAAAACAGCTACACGAGGAAGTGCACAGAGAGGCAATGAAAGCATCTCTATGGACTTGGCTCAAGAAGGTTGATAGAGAGTAGCTAGAAACAACAAATATGGGCATTGACATTTTCTTGTAGACTAAAGACAACATGTTGACAATAAATCCTGTCAGCAATAGCATTGATAGGATTCTGTTAAGCAGTGGCTTGCTAAAGGGAGTAAATAAACATAATTAAAAGTGAAGTAACAAATTGAACTCCTTTAGTGAAGTGTTACTATAGTTGGTCAAAGCATTGATGCTAACCATAAATTAAAAGATTGAAACATTATTCTAGACCCTATGACATATTTTATGACATATTCTGTTTTAGTTTAAAGCAAATATTAATAAAAGTCATACTCCCTGTCCTCGGTGTTTTACGCCCTGGCCTTCAAATCGAGATAATGAAATGTTCCAATAATCAAAATGTTTTGGTTTTTGAAAAGTTCGGTTCTTGTTTATAATTTACTTTGTTACAAAAAGAGCCCTTCAGCCTGATGTCATAATACACTACAAGAACACAAACGAATTTTTTTAAATTGAACGATTTTTTAAGAGCGATTATCAAGTCGACTAAGTAAGTGGCAATGAGATCTCTTGAAAATACTTCTCCTCTTTTTCGTGTAAAGCCAGTCTTGTACTCCCTCTCTTTATTTTCAGCTTACAGAAAGACTTAATACTCTATCTGCCTCATCACCTGTCGTTCATAATGGACCCCTCCACCTTTAGCCCTGTGGTCACGCAAATCCTCTGCCATACGTTCCCTGCTTTGCACTTCTTACCTGATGCATTCATTCATCGAATAATTCAACATAATCACCTTCATCACTTTTCCTGTCTTATACTCTTCTTCAGTTAATGTAATCGAAAGTTTTAAAAATACTGCCGTCCGATGTATTGCTACATTCAACCCACAACAAAACCTGGTGCATGCATTTCTGTGTTATCATTTGTTACATTGACTCAGAAAATTCACAAAAAATTAGCGTCTAAGTCAGTTGTGGGTACAACCTAAATTGTAGAAACTAAACATTCAGATTGTAGGGCAAATTTGTATAACCAATGCTTCAAGGTCTCTACTTTTCCTGGTTTAAATTCGCCAGTCATTGCCTCTTGTTTTAAAATTTTTGGGGGTATATACTTTCCAGCACATCCAGCACAGTTATATCGACGCACCAGCTATAGATGTACTGGCTTCTCCACTCGTTGCCCCTTTATCTCCATTCGAGACCAGCTAATGAACTCATGAAGTCTCTTAACTATTCTCCTTGTCGCCTGCTTTAACTTTGACACTACGATAACGTCGTTCTTACATGCCTCGACGGGGGTTTGAATCTTTAATGCACATGGTTTTGCTGAGTTCAATCAAGTTTCCAGTACGAGAACAGACATATACAAGAGATAGTGCATACAGCATTGATAATTATGCCTGGTCGTTGCCAATTTCTCGTAAACTTCCCTGCGGTGAATAAGATCGCAAAATTGTACAGCCACGGTATATCTTCTGTGTGACATCCCATTAAGCAAATGAAAACATATAAGGTCAAAGTAGAATCAAGAAAATCTGTCGGAAATATTAAGTGATGAGTAAAATATGTGAATAGATTGAGTTGGACAAAGATTGACGTTAATTACGATCCTCAGCTGAGTTGTAAGTAAGAGAAAACTTGAATGATTAGTTAATAAATTAGAGCAATTTTATGCGCCTATGAGACATAAAATACCCGCTGGTGTGTTTTTGGTTGTTTTTTATACTTTATACATGCGTTTCTCAGGTTCTTAATCTATTTGGAGAGCCAATTGCTTTGTATTTTGAGTACTTGTGTGGATTTTGTAAGCAATGAGGAAATGAAAGCATTTGTTTCATGAGTTAGTTGCGAGGAACCATTACCGAAATAGAGTTGGCGGCAAGTTCTGTTTTTCGCGTATGTTGAATGTTAGGAGGCCATATAGTTTCCATAACTTTACTTTTATGCCACTGAATAATAGGCATATTCTTTTCATTCCCACCCAC
>JAAAKL020007021.1:0-17339 GCA_010016065.2 Carybdea cf. marsupialis auct. non (Linnaeus, 1758) | reverse complement strand
ATTTTATTCCTTCCAGTGGATACAGTTTCGAGTTTTCACTTACTTCCATGATATTGATATGGGCTGTCAGACACATTCTTTTTTCTTAGCATTTAGGGGCGGTGCCCCTTACAGGCGCGGGGCCTCGGGCCATGGCCCCGTCGGCCTCCCCCTAAAACCGCCACTGCCGGCATGAAATGATTCCATTTACTGGTGTTTACATTGAGACGGTTGATACCGTTTTCGAATAATTCCGTGTTCATAGGCGTCTTCATTTGATGCCGGTTAGGGAAACGTTTCAATGTAAACGCTAGGCCAATCCGGGATGATTTTGTTCCGTTTTTATATGAAAATGGCATAATGTAAACGGGGCTTAAAGCTTAGAAACTATGATGCCTATCAAACTATGTGAGATTTCCTGGCTTTTCACTCTTCTGATCAAGATTTGACTTTTACCCGGAGTTTCTATTGCAGCTATATATACATGGTGTAAAAGTATGATTATAGGCATTTTAAAAGCATTTTGCTCAATGGGAACAACTAGGGAAACAAAATACAAAGTTGTAGTAGAACCAAATACTCTAGCATGCAAAATACGTTATAGTTCTTGACAGAATTATGTATATCACACAAAACTGGATATAACGTCATGACATAGTGATATTTTACACTTACGAGCAGCTGAATTCCAACTGTTTACAACTTTTTGAATCACAAATTTCTTTCTTACTAACTATAATAGCGGTGGAAAAATACGTTCTTCTTTTGCTAAATTTAAACAACACTCTGTCATTACGTTTAGCCTGATAATCTTTCTATTTCCTTAAAACAGAGAGCAGGTGCAGTAGCAAAGCCTTACCACAAGATGTTAATCTCAACGCAGCCATAGTTTCTGTGGATCATAAAGATAAAAAGACACTGTACCTGATCAACATTAGAAAACGACAACATTTGATCATCCAGTTCAGTATTCGAATTATTGTCAATCTATGCGTTATGTGAGCCATAGAAAATTATTTGAACGTTGTAAATGAAGCAGGCAAAAATGTTGCTGAAAATTTTTTAACGCATAGTGGCTTATTTTAAAGCCATTTGCTCATTTAGATGATGGTGCTGATGGATTCTACAATAGTTGTAGTGCATTAAATTGTTTTCTACAAGTCAAATCCTTGTCTTCAAGTACAGCCATTGCTTGAAGCATTCCGTGTAATTTCTTTAATGTGTGATAGGATTGGATGTTGGATGTAACTTTTAAAGTCAGCCAACCTGTGCGTATTATATTTATAATCGTATAGATCTATTAATTGATACATAAAGATGGTTGTACATACTTATATGTGGGATGCTTCATGTTTGTGTATTGCTTCGATCACTACACACACAACCACTCATACTCATTTCAACATAAATGCATTTTTAGATATTAAACACACGTTTAACATATATACACGGTTTTGCATACATTTCTTGGTGACAAAGTTTTGTTGTCTATTATCAAGTATTTTGACTCGTATAAGGAATAGCGACAATCACTATTGTTGATTACACTACAACTCTTAATGTAACCTACCATTGTTAATTCAGTTCACCGCAACTTGATATCAGCGCTTTTCAAAAATGAGCATGGAAACTGGCGAATATCATCTGCAAACATACATTGATTTCTATACTAGATAAATTTCTTCTTACCTGTCTTAGATCGAGACTCATTAAACTCTAACAGGAGTTCACTATAAATAATCCCAAAGGAAAACTGAAATCCGTATGTACATATCCATGAAAGAAAACTGGCAAAGCATATTAACCAAGAATATTTGCTATCTTCGTAAATAGAACACGAGAAGCAAGGCATATTTCAACTATGGTATCAGCCATAGGAGACATACACCGTTCTTTTCAAGCTAAAATCCCGTGATCACCAGTCGACTTTGAATTGTCTTGACATGAGGGAAATCCGAGTCACTGAAAACAAAAAACTTCCATTAGCTCACCGCAAACTGTCAAGAGCCTGGCTAAATCTGCGTGAAACAAACATTAGAAGTTCATGTAGGCTGTCGGTCGATATTTTAAAGCCGTTAGATGTCTCTAAAGAATGATACACATTTTGTAGGCCTGAGTACTAGTAAGACATACCGGTAACTTGGCACCTAATTAAATACTGGCGTGCAGGAGCAAAGCAATCCTAAATTCAGGACCTTTCATGTGTTATTCAGCATCAATTTGCATATTGTTGTATGCAGGAAAATGCTACCTAATCCTGACTCGGCGTGCCATACTGCTCTGGGAATTCTCAATGTTGATTTTCCTTTCAAGGTCAATTATTTGAAACAGCAGCTTGCATATACGTTACGTCTCTGAATGTATTCTCAGCATGAAGGGCTACTGATTGCTTTCCACCTTATGTGAAGTAAACATGTACTCTGTTTACATATGCTGGAACTATTATTGTGCTTGGATATTTTTGATTTCTAAGCCTAAATATATCTCTAAATTGTTTTAAAATATCCGAATCACAAGGATCAAGATTTTTATGCAATAATATACAAAATATACATTACAAATAAGTGAGAAAACTTTTTATAAGGATAGTTTAAGTTAAATAAAGTATTTATTCAAAGACAAAGGTTCTTTGGTAACTAAAAGGACCTTCAAAAAACCATCTGAGGTCATTAATGGCATGTTAGTGTTCATTTTCACTTCGATATGACGTAGCTGAGTTGATACTTTGTCGTTACGTTGGAAGTCGTAGGGATTAATAGTAGTGGGAAGCAGAAAAGAAGATGTAGGTTATGTAAGATGGAAGGAATTAAGGAGAGGTATTATAAAGATATATACAGTACATCCTCGATTATCAGATACGAGTGAAATTCCGAAGCAGCTGTTCGGGTAAGCTGAATTTTCGTATGCTTGAGGATGCCAATATATCTAGGAACATCTAAAACAAGGGATTAAACCCCCTGTTTTAGATAGTGCCATAAGACAAACATCTGTTAATGATGGTTTATTTAAAGTAAGGATCGATACTTTTTTGCTTTTGGGTGCTTTCCCGCTCTTCAGCCGCTATTAAAAGTAAATTCATTAATGTAGCTGTGCTAATATCGATGCCTCCAAAGCAGCGTGGATCTGGAGGTTCGCCAGCATGGTAGCTATTCTCAATGAGCTGTTAAGGTTAGGTGTTTCTTAGGGTTGTAACCTTTAGACAATTTTGGATACGGGTATGAAATCATACTTTAGAAACAAGGAGGAGGATTATAAACGCCATGGTTTTGAATGCTGGGTAATCATATCGAACCCCGTTTATACGAGATCGGATCCATTAAGGGGCGGATGCATTTGGATCTGAACTCGTTTTTCGAGTACGGATCCAAAATTGACATGCGTTCAGACGAGATCGGATCCATTTGGATCCACTGCAGGGCTCAAGCGAGGGGAATCATTCTTTAAATTTTGGCGGCATGAGTATACCTGCTCAAGTTGCAAACACTGAGCTGCACTGTTGATCTCGCTCTTCTTCAGTTCGTTCTTTTCATCAAGATTGAGATGCATTCAGATAACCGAAGGTCGGTTGTCACAAGTATCATTTTAACCATGTTATCGTATGGAATATAGCTCATACTAGAGATTTTGTAACTTCAATTTTGAATACAGCCCATTTGGATCCGATAGCAAGCGTTTACACGAGACTTGTTTGGTACCAGAGCCAAAGGAGACAAGTTTTCAATGAGATCCCAAACGAGTACGGATAGCAGATCCAAATGAGATTGGATCCACTAGGTCTCGTGTAAACGCAAGGCCAATCTTCGTACCAGTTTGGGTACGCATCCACTTGGACGGCTCTCATGTAAACAATGTCTTAAAGGACTCGATATCTGGAATTATAGGCACCTGCTGCCCATTAGTTGGCGGAAAGGGGCTCCAATGCTTGGGTTACTAATAAATGTTTAAGAATACAACGAATCAAGAGTTTGCGCGATATTTTGGATATCGAAAAAATTTAGAAAAAGATCTATCACTTAGCTTTGTCTATGAAAAGAGAAGATAGAAAAATCCTTTCTCAGATAATGTTAAAAATATAACTGTGCTCACCATGTTAAGTGTTACAAAGCTGGTACAGATTCATGATCTGTGTAGGAATGGTCAACGTGCCACGGTTGCTCGTTGATGTGTTCTTCGTAAAGAGGAACAGAGTAACTCTGAAAAATAGACTGTCAGGCACGGCCCATACATCAGAAATCAAATGTAGCAATTTTCTCTTTGCTTAAGGGCTCTCTCTGTTTCTGTCTAATTGCGAGTAAGTATTTAGATGGCCTCGCCTCGTCTCTTTTATGAATCGCTTGTCGAACTCATTGAAGTTTGAGTGTCATTCGTTAACAGCGGGCTTTTAGCATTCCTATTCACGTCTTCACTCTGGGTCTTTTCCCTTCATATCCCCGTTTCACGACGAATATCAGCAAGCTTTCGTAACTAATATTATCTGTAACTACTTCTCCCTGTTCGCTGTGTATGGTTCTCAGTAGACACATTTCTACTCCAATCCTGTGTCACACCTCACAGGGCAGTTAAAACTGTTAAAGCTAATCAGGGCCTTGCTATCTGAAAACGTGACTCCTGTCCACCTATTATGTATAATTATTCAAATCAAACACTACTTAAATTGATATGAATACTTGACGAGAAGCGTGGAAGGCTATTAGAGACCGCTTATGTATAGACGTCTTACGTCCCGGTAGCTCGTGACTTCCGTTCTGCATATCTTGTCGAGGACTACATAAGCTTATGAAGAACTGGCAAAGTGGTTCGCCAGAATGATACGGCCATTCTTTAGACCCTGCTCAAGTCCTTGCATTAATTATTCCTTTACTTACAATACCTCACAACTTCACTTGTCTACTAAATGTTGTACTTCCTGAGACTTTTTTACTGAGCAAACTAGGGCATGGATCTAGTTGTGGTGGTCGATAGGCTCACCAGCAGCTAACATAGGGAAATGTCCGTGCTATTTGTTTGTAAGGGCTGTCTTGTGCCAGTGGGTCACACCAAAAGGCAGATGCTAACGACGACTATTTGGCTTGTAGACTGCAATAAAGGGGACGCACTTACCTACTCTAGCATAAAGAAAGCGGGTCAAATGAACAAGATTCAAGAAGATTAAGACAAAGTCGTAAAGGGGGATGGAGTTCTGTAAAGTTTGCTAAAATCTTACTACTGGACATTGGAAACTTTGAAGTCACAATTGATGTTGTAAGTATGATACTGTATTGAGATTATCTTAACAATATGCCACAGTGAAACTTATGTTGCGATTGTACTTCAAAACGGGAAGTAAATCGCTAGTAAACAAGTAACTTGAATACCTATCTTGATATAATACGAGAGTAGAGAAAAGTGCAGAGCAAATAAAGAAGTTAAAATGCGGGAAAAGGTGATGCATAGAGGGAATTACTGCCAGCATAAAAAAAACTAGTGTAATGGAAGTAGATAGAACATAAGGGGTACCGCAGGGACAATAGAGGTAACTAGAGATGGGTACACATGACATACTATACATGTAAAGAGAAAGAGTCATGTTGTGTAGTCAAAATTACTTATAGAACAATAATATAAAGTTTGATCATGAAGGGGTCGTTCAAAAATAATGTAGCGTCCAACCAATCCGTCTGTGCCCTCCTAGCCCTCCTTTATAACACTCTTAAAGGGACTACCATTACACCTCCTCTTCTATGAATAATGGCTGTCAACAGTGTGTTCCTAATTAGTGCCAATGTCATTGTATAGAAGAGTATCGATCAAAATGCTTCTTATAAGATCTTATTAACTTCTTTGTTTACAGACCCCCCTCCCCACGTCAGTACCTTTATATACCTATCGGATTAAATTCACCCATGAAACTGATAAAAAAGACCTTGCATAGAAATATTGAAAATATAGAAGTTAACAATATAACATAACGTGGTTTCCATGCCAGCATCATAAGTACGATTGCCATCTTCTATCCCTCAAATCTCTCCACAGAGACGAATATTAGGAGGTGCCAACATTCTGTAGATTCAGCTACATAGAGTGCTGTGTCAGCACCTGACCAGAACAGAGTTCATCTAAACTCATTGATTAACTAAAGTAAACCAATCTTCCTTACTAAACTGATATAACTATCAATACATAACTAATGTAAACAAATATAGGAAACAATCTATTCAAAGAAATTAATACATTTCAATAACTGGACTAAGTAACCAATCTACCATTTCAGCTTACCCAGCTTGACCAACTAATTTAATAACGTAGTATCCTACTTAAGTTACTGATTTTTGACATTTTAGGAGAGCATTTTTAGGAGCTAATAAGACAATTTGTTGTAAGAAGGACAATTTATTCTCTTGAATCATAGTCGACGAGCCATATGATTGTAACGTGTTGCTTCAACAGCTGAGCTACTGATATCATACTATGATTTTTCTAGGCTCCATATTAGTTCCCAGCCCACCAACTATGAACGATTGATGATGATAATTTGAAGACCGTCTTCTATGACTCAAGTGATACAACAATAAAAGAAACATCTTCGGTCCGAAATTGCTCTCTACAGGAGAAGCTTACAGTATAATATTCATCAACCTTCTTGACTTTACTTGCACTCTATTTAAAATTTGAAACCCTAAACATGTAACAGCTGTTTATGATAGGCGTTAAATTACAATCTTACTATACAGAAATATTCATATTACAACTAAAATAAAACACCTTTCCTTTACAAACAACTTTGCCTACTAGTGTAGGAATTTCCACATCCCTTGCTTCATTTATTTAGAGCAGGTTTTTCTTTTATCATGAAGATGAACTCGGCTGAAAAGCGTCGGTCAAAATTTTCAGTATACGAGGCAATTCGTATATGTCCTAACCTGCGTAACACGCGCGCGCGTGTGTGTGTGTGTGTGTGTGTGTGTGTGTGAAGGGTCGTTGCGTGTGGCCTACCCTCCTTTTAAGCTTTGATTGAAGCCTAAAAGTACAAATAAGCATGTAACTCTTCAATCACAAAATTTTCCTTTACTGTATACAGAAATGAAGATACCAAAACAAAATAGTATCTTGAGTGTGTAAGTAAGATGTTTTGTTAATTTTACTTTATTTGTGACCCCCCGTCTCGAAACACCTACGCTGTGGTTTAGTCCTTGAATTATCCTCAGGTCTATATTTGAGCAACTTTTTGATTGGTAGTTTTGATTTTGATTAACAAGTAAAACATCTAAAAATAGATTAAAACGACTGAGTCAAGTGCAGTGGTTGAGTTAGCGTTTTGAATGGGAGAGGTCCCTGGTGCATTCCTGTTTATCAAGTTATTATAGATAACAGGCGGTTTGATAAAGGAACTTTTATTCCGAAAGCTTGCAAACACAAACCTGCTTTTACTGTCTTTTATATTTACATAGACCGAACGAAGAGCGGTAAAGATCGATAGCTTGTTTTAACTGTCTTGTTATTTTTAAAAAGTCTACGTTAATATATACAGATATATTATCCACAGTCAAAAAGTCTGTCATTGACTCCCTACACCTTTATAAGGGCACTATGGATTATGTATACCAGAGTGCTTCTGGTAATACTAATAGATACAACATTAATGTCCGAGAAATCATCCTAGTATACTTGGGCCACGCCATGCCTCACATTGACATAAGGTAAATGATACAAATAAATAGAAGTATAATAAACGTGTAAATGCTATAGATACAGTTATGTAACTTTTAATGACCGTTGATTGCCAATAAAATCTGGCAAGAGCAACCACGTGACTACCTTCCCACTGACCGTTGGGTTGCTATGACAAATTTATTGGCAATGCTTAATTTTTAACTCTGGTGAATCTGATGTAAAAATCTAAAATAACTATGAATACAGTTAATATGGGGTGATGTTGACTGCATTAAGCTTTTACATCTATCTCCTGAGTTTCTTTCTGTTTTATGTCCAGGAATATACAGAAAAGAAACAGCTATCAATTCTTGCAATATTTATCTTTCACGAACATGGTTACTTAGCTACCAGCCAAATGTTTTGGCAATAAAAAATTTTTTACATATAAAGGAAATGGGCTATTTTATTTTTGAGTTGAAACTGATTACAGAAACAACTGTTTAAATGACAATATGGGAAAGGCGCTAGGCATTTCCCTGGTACGTTAAGAATTGTACGTGATATTTGAACACTATTCTTAGCAGTGGTTTGTAGATTGTAACAGTTAATAAACAGCATCAGAAACCTCAATGCAACCCTTTCGTCTATATAGACCGCGTTTACACGAGAGCGGATCCACATGGATCCGTACCCAAACTGGTCCGCATTGACTTTGCTTGTCTACACGAGATCCAGTGGGTCCGATCCATCGATCTATTAGCAAACTAAAAAATCAATGGTCCGATCCCATCTGGATCTGCTATCCGTACTCGTTTAAGATCTCTTTGAAAACTGGTCTCGTTTGACTCCGGTACCAAACAGGTCTCGTGTAAACGCTTGGGATTGGATCCAAATGGTCTCAGATCGAAATTAAAGTTACAAAATTTCTAGTATGAGGTATTTTCCGTACAAGAACATGGCTGAAATGATACTTGTCACAACCGACCTTCGGTTATCTGAATGCATCTCAATCTTGATGAAAAGAATGAATTAAAGAAGAGCGAGATCCACAGTGCAGCTCAGTGTTTGCAACTTGAGCAGGTCTACTCTTCCAACAAGAGTCGAAAAAATTATTTCCCGCAGATGCGCTTTACAGCGGATCCAAATAGATCCGATCTCGTCTAAACGCATGTCTATTTTGGATCCGTAACCATGTAAATGCCTGCAAAAACAAGTACGGAACCAAACTGATCCGCTTCCAAATGGATCTGACCTCGTATAAACGGGGTCTTAGTCTAAATCTATGGTATCTGGAAGCAAAAAATCGTAAGGGATAGGTCAATGCTGGGCAAGATATGTCACTCTCTGTCCTGCTACTACTGTAAAACACAGTTATGCTTCCGTAACAACAGGAAATACTCAACTGAATTTCTTTAACCAATACGTAAACAGCATGGGCAGTCATTGAGTGTTTCACAAAAGCACTTCTGCATCAAGGAGGTTCACATTTGTGCGACGCTAAAGTTATGTTGATCCTGCTGCACTCAATTTCCAGAAACTAACCAAATTGATATTGAGTTCAAATTCTCAGTGCTACACGAAGTCAATTGATACTAAAACTGAATATGAAGCCTGCTATTTTGACGGAATAAGTAGTCTATAGATTTGAAATTTCCAACAAGTGGTAATCTTTCGTGGCACTGTCGTAGTTTTCAGTCAGAGCCTTGTAAAGAAATCGTCAGGAGAGCTCGTCATTGGCAAAATCTCTGGTAAATGCACTTTATTCCGCAACCAACAATCGCTCTTCCGCAATATCAATACGGAATTGAATATGGAGATATGTTAAATAACAACAGATCGCCGGATCGAAACTTCTTCGACAGATTGAAACATAACTAGTACGTTTGTAAATTATCAGATATTCTCATATCGTAACAACAGCCATGTTGAATTACTGACCTCTTGAAACGAAATGTGTAAGATCGTTTCGTTTTCGCCTTTTAACTTGCAAATGTGACAACTAGAAAAGAGACTTCTCGGACCTCTGACGTTTTCAAAAGGATGCAAATAAACTTCAACTGTATGAATTTTGTTGCATTGCCCTCAGGGTACTATACTGGGAGCCTCAGCCTCTCGCGGTTACATAATAATTTACTATTAACCGCATACCGAAATGGCACTAATGAATCAAAACAGGGAAAATTGATGCTGGTGAAAGTAAGGTGAATGTTTGATCTATTAAATGGCTGTCTTAGGTATCACACAGGTTAGTGCAGGGGTCGAGTCAACCACTGGAATTTGAATTTTCTGTCGCCTCTAATATCACAAGCATATATTTCTAAGAATTTATTGATACTAAACTTGTACACATCCTCCGAACTAATACTTCCTTAATGGGTGCAAAACGCGTTCGAAGATTTTTACAAGCTCAATAGAGTTTTCAATCTTTACATGAAACAAAACAGTTAAGATCGTTATCGATTATTTGTGCGCATTGCTGATATCAGGAAACTCAAATAAAGTCGAAAAACGTTTCGAGGGAGTCAAAATAATTCTACCTTCATTTTGTCCAAAAGAGGTAGTTATTCAAAAAGATGCTAAAAGACATTTTATTACACCGGCAACGTTTCAGCTTGTTCTGCGAGGATTTCCTTACGTTTGATCCTATTAAGAGAAAAAATAAGCTACAATTAGCATCGGACTACATTATGTTCAATCGCGTAAAGGCTTCAGTTACACGGTGGCTTGCCTTCTGTTCAACTGGTTTCTAATGGAGCAACATATTGATAGTTAGGCGCTACAGCAGCTGTGAACCTTCCCTCCTTGAAATCACCGAAAATGTCGAAGTAACGAAATGAAATCTTATCTTGGCTCTAAGCTGGTATTGATGCTTTCGTCCCTAGTAGAAAATTCCAGTCAAAACCTCATTCCTGTCCTTGGTTCTCACTTGAATGTGCAGCTGCCATTGCCTATCGCAACCATCATTTTCATTTATACAGATGAAATCCTTCTTCTCAGAACAAGCAGCTCTTCAATACTGTTCGTATTTGTTGCAAGAGGATTCATGATGAGGCAAAACAGGTCTACATTGAAAGGACTCGTAATTCAGTTACGAGCCAGAAAATTGGATCTCAAGACTTTTGGAGGATCTGCAACTCTATACTCTAAAAGAATAAATCTTGATAGATCTTGAAGATATTAAAATCAATCCTACCTTAGTTGCATCTATTATTTTTCGTCTTGATAAATCAAAAGCCACTGGCATTGATGGTATCTCAGCCATTGCACTCCAAAACGGCTGCCAAGAAATCTGTCCTATTCTCTCTAAACTGTTTAACAAGTGGCTTACTGATTCATGTTTCCCCTCCTGTTGGAAAGCAGCCTCTATTTTTCCAGCTTTCAAGAACTCAAAAGATCGCTCTGATCCTTGTAATTATCGTCCAAATAGCCTTTTACCTACCATCAGCCAAGCCTTTGAGACCATTGTCAATATCTCAATGGTTAAACATCTTGAATCTTTTGGACTTCTCTCTGACCACCATACGGCTTTTTTTCTTTACGATCTACTGCTGACCTCCTTGCTCTTATCACCGAGCGTATTCACCGTGTTCTCGATGTTTCTGGTGAATCAAGGGCTATTGCTCTTGACATTTCAAAAGCCTTCGATAAGGTTTGGTACTCCGGTCTCATTGTTAAGTATAAGGCATACGGCTTTACAGGCAATATACTGTCCATATAACAGTCCTTTCTGTTTGATCGCAGTATCAAGGTTGTACTTGATGATTGTTCCCCCACCAGTTCTCCAGTTGCCCAGGGTTCTGTGCTTTGTGCCACTCTTTTCCTACTCTATAGAAATGATCTGTCTGATTTGATCCTTGCAAAATTAGGTGTTTTTCCTTAGGACACCATTATTAACTCATGCCTGGACAAGCCACATCCATTAGATAAAGTTAGGATGGTGGACCATCTTGAGAACAATGTACCCGTAGTTGCTGATGGGGGAAGGAATGGCTGGTTACTTTCAATGAGCAGAAAACAAAGCTTCTCTCCCATTCTTCCACCAGTCACCATAATTGATGTCCAGCTCCCTGGGAGCTCTGGTGTCAGGTTTCTTGAGCTTTCCTCCTCCCAGGATCTCTCTCGGAAATCCTATATCGAAACTATTGCCAATTCAGCTTTCATGAAAGTTGGCTCTCTCTATCGGGCACACAAATACCTCTCTCCGGAGAGCATTCTCTACCTTTACAAATCTTCAATACGGCCATGTATGGAGTATTGTTGTCATATCTGGTCTGGTGCAGCTATCTCTCGCCCGAATGTTTTGGATGGTATCCAGCGTCGAGCCTTGAACCGGATTGGTCCTGAGCTCTCTGGGCCCCTTGAAGCTCTTGCACACCGTGCGGCTATATCATCTCTTTCGCTTTTCTACAGATATTTCCATGGACGGTGAAGAAAGGAGCTCTCTTCCTTGTTTCCTCTCTTACAGTCTGCGCAACGTACTACTCGTTCCTCCACGAAGCTTCAACCATTCGCTGTCTAGGTACCTAAATGCAGGACTTCCACTTATGCCATGAGTTTCCTTCCTCGAACTACCACTCTCTGGAATTCTCTTTCTTCCTCGTGCTTCTGTAATGCGTATGATCTTAATCGGTTCAAGGTTCTTAGTAACACTTTTCTGTTTTCTTTTCTGTTTCTTTCACTTAATTAACCTGTCTTCTCTATCCTTTCCTTTCTTGTAGCTCTCAAGGTGTCAGTGGCATTTAAGCCTTGTTAAGAGCAACTTCTTTAAAAAACACAAAACAACTTGTAAGACAAGTAATATGGAATATAAACAACTTAGCGAAAGCAAATAAACACCTCTTGCTTACCTTGTATTTACAATATAACAGCCTGATATATACCTGTCCCGCATTTTTAAGATTCCCACGCAAGTGCAACAAAACCCTGTTTACTATTTGCAAATGACCAGATATCAATTCTTCGTGACGGGGATTATCATCATTGAAGGAGACGGGAGTTGGCCGCTTAAATTTTACTTGACGTGACCCTGTATTTTTGGATATTTTAAGGGACTGATGAAGCGTATTGTTCACCTTCAACTCTGATGATATTGACACCTGTCAAGGCAAAGATATCTGGTCCGTGGATAATAGACACGAAACTTCACATTCATGTTGGAATCTTAATATTCAGTACGAGTTTAAATAAAGCCGGATAGTATGGTGAATAACGAAGCAAAGAATGTTTATTTGTTTTTGCATTGATGTGTTTATATCCGATATTACTTGTATTTCAAATTTCATTTTGCTAGGATCACATTTTCGGAGATTTCGAAGGGGTACACGAAACTGCACCAGTGCCGACCGCTATACTGCAATGACGCTGATACTGAAGCAGGTCTGTTATGAAATATATCGGAGAAGAACAGAGGATTCATTAAATAGTTTGTTTCAAAGAATTATATTTTGTCCTCGGGTATAAAAAGTACTTGTTTGAACGGCAGTGCTTGTAGGCTAATATAGCGTTTACCGCTTGTGAGAACCAGCAGTACTTTAGGTCATCTTGTCTCTCGGACTCAGATTATTCGAGTGTAACACAAGGGCCTCTCTTGCTATATCCTGGAAATCACGGAATAGCAGTGTTTTGTAAGCATTGTGCATTTGACCTCACATCATCCACGTTTCACGTTAATTTATCGGCCGCATGACCGACTTCTTGCTCTTAACATATTGTTATGTGATAGCTATAATATTTATTCTGTATGAGCTAGTATTGAATGTGCAAAATACATACAATTATATTCTTTGCCCTTCATAGTGTTCTTATTTAAACTGCAAACCAGTCGGCTGTCATAATATTCTTGGTTACACATTTTAAGACACCTTATTTGCCGTGCATGCTCTTGATGACCACAATAAACTACCACCACTGACACTTTCCAATAACTTTTAGGACAGATTGATTGAATACTTAAGTGACTTATTGAATTAACCATCTGATATCCGCTTGATTATTGTTGATGATATAGGGAAGCAATTGACCTGCAATTGAGGATCAGTTGATAAATGTACACGCTGAATAGAAGTGGATTGAATGTAATTCTTTGTGGCACACCGAGGTTGATATGACCCATTTCTGGCACTTCACCATTTAGGTACATACATTGAAGCCTGTATGAGAGATATGATTTGAACACTTCAGAATACTTGGTGATAGTCCCGTGCGCTCTTGCTTGCCAAGAAGTATCTTGTGGTTGAAATAAGCGAATGTCTTGGATATATCTAGGAAAATTGCACAGTGAAATGTCCAGTACAAATTTATTCTGAACAACTAACCAACTAACCAACTGACCAACTAACCAACTAACCAACTAACCAACTGACCAACTGACCAACTGACCAACTGACCAACTGACCAACTGACCAACTGACCAACTGACCAACTGACTAACTGACTAACTGACTAACTGACTAACTAACTAACTGACTAACCGATTAACTGACTAACTGACTTACTGACTAACTGACTAACTGACTAACTGATTAACTGACTAACTGACTAACTGACTTACTGACTAACTGACTAACTGACTAACTGATTAACTGACTAACTGACTTACTGACTAACTGACTAACTGACTAACTGAATGAATCATTTTCTCTGCTCTTACCATAGCTTGGACCAAATCACAACTCATCAGGCTGCTGGGTAGTTTGACCATTTTGATAAGGTTATACACAGGGAGGAAGGTTGGTTGTTCCCAGCTCTGTTCAGTAGTTTGTATTCAGTAGTTTATTTATCAAAAACATTTGAAGACAAGTGAAGATTTAACGTCTCTCAAAATTTAGGATTGGATCATTTACTAAATATTTATTCTGTAGAGATTTATTATGATCTGTAATTTCCATCCCTTGCGTTCCTTTTCTTCAAACTGATCTACATTTCATCTCAATTTACCAACTGCGATGCAAAATAAACAGTTCTTTCTACTGCGCAAAACTGAATACTATGACGTTTATCAACTAAATGTATAGCTTTGTCACGCTAACAACCAGTGAGTGCCCTTGGGCTATTTACTCCCCCAAAATAGAGCGGGCACTTTTCGTGGAAACATGTATATTTTGTATCTAAATACGAGGACTGGATTTTAAGAACGTGGAAGACAGCTCATTATTGCTGTCCTATTAACCTGCAGAACAAACTATCTGTAACAATAACCTGTTGAATATCCAAAGACTGACAATTCTGTCGTGAAACTCGCTACATCAGTGAATGAAAAGATGCTGTTAAAAGAAGCACAAGTACAGAGTGTTCCTTCCCTAATCTCATTCTTGAGTGCATAAAGCCCTGGTTGACACTGCGCCCGTAAGCTATTAACAGATTTAAGTTAAGTGAAGGTTTGAAATATCCTTTACCAAAAAAGGTTAGAGATGGCCGGTGCTTATTGGTTGGTTATGTTGCAGTATTGTACTTAAAACATTGCCAACTTTAAGAGCTGAATGTACACTAATACCATAGCAAAGTCGCCAACTAAAGCTGTTTTGTTAATAGATATTAAAATAGCGATTTTTAATCCGTAGGAAAATGTGGGACACAAGTAGGTGAGAGTATTATGTATTGTGAGAAATTCTAATCAAGCAAAATTTGCTGTAGTTCTCGGATACTCTACAATGTTATGGTTACCATGAATTGTAAACAAGAAGAAAAATAACACGCTTAAGGCAACATCTAAGTTGTTTAATCTAGAGTTTGTGGCTGTTATTCTCTACAATGTACAAGAAGAAATATAAATGCATCCCTTTCAGACGCAAACTTTAATCCATAAATTTTTGTTATTTTTCATTCAGCCTGCTCTGGGTATAAATGAAAATAATCTATACCGTAATATTTTGATGAATGCAGACTAAACTATTAGGTGCAAAGGAGACACTTTCTCCCAGATTAAGGAGTGGATCATCTTAAAACCCAGTTATAATCCTTATTTTCTGATTGATGCTTATCTGCACCAAGTCTCCTATATCCCCTAAGAGTATTTTTGTAGATGAATGGAAAGGCAGATGAAGAGGGAGTCTTTAGACATTGACCTTGCACCTTTTCCAAGTGAAATTACTTGGACAGAAGTTGTACAATCAAAATGGTGATAGGGCTAAGAAATTAGCTCGTTTTCTAAGTCGACACAGGCAGATCATCAAGCTGACTAAATGGAAAACGGCGGAAATGACCGGCTTAAGGTTGTGATTATCCCTCGTGTCTTCAAAAACTGAAATCCTATCGACGCAAGGATTTATGATTGCTCTCTAAAAATAAGTACAACATTAGTATTCAAATTGTTGAAGGATTTACTTTAGTATTACACTGATTAGCTTTATCCGCAAATGTATCTTCTCTTATTTTGCCATCTGATATAGAGATTTAGAGCTGTTTGCTTTTGACCGACGTTGACATGTGGAAATTGAATGCTAGCGATATTAAATTTGACTCCCCTTTCTCCAAATACCCACAGGCAAAGCTGCTGCTGAAACGTTATTGATAAGAAATTGTTCCCTTATTTGCCCTTTCAGATAATGGAAAGCTTAAAGAATATCCTGGTAAGGTGATTAGTTATCTACAATCTCAAATACCATTTTCGAGACTGTGAGACAGCAGCTCTGGAAACTCTAGTAGAAAAATATTTCAGATAGTGTTTACATATCGCGTTTCTACAGGCGTTGTGTTTCATCCAAATAAAATGAAGACTCACTAAAGTCAAGGATCATGAAATTTGAGTTTGGTTTTGTAGCTAACGGATGTGGAGATATTAGATCTAATCGTCTGATTTATAGGGTAGTAAAATTGGAAATGGAAAACGAGTGAAGCATCTTTTAAATTTGAGATGATTAGCTGGATTTTGAAAGAGAAAGAATACGATTTTCTTTGACAACTCTTGACAATATTTAAGGATTTTAGTATTAGTCAGCGATCTTAATCACGCAACCACATAGCAGTGGACAGTGTGTATCTATCACAGCGCTTTTTTATCTGTTGCACTTTTTCTCTAGGCGCCTTGAAGGGTCTGCGGATAGAGTTAACACTTTTGATTTTATTTAACGCAACCATTGGACACGGTCTAGGTTGACTCAACGTAGGCTAAAATGCGGAGGGGAAGTGTGACGTTACCATTTTGAAAATATTTAAAGTATGGAAAAATGCTCAATTTTCATGTTGCCCTTTTAGTTTTAGTAAGAACGTTAATGGCCAAAATTGAGAGTGCTGCTCTTTCCCAACACCTAGATATCATCTTTCAAAGTTTAAATATCTCTAACAAAACGAAAGGAACCAAGGGATATCAACAGAGTTTTGACCAGAGATTTGTAAAATTCAAACGCCTTTACTTTAAATACTATATATACTACAGGTCTGGTATTTTGGGAAACAGTCTCTTCCAGAGTTGCCTCTTACTATTTCAAAACCTTTTATTTGTGACGCCATTACTTTCTCTCCGCATATCGGGATAAGACATCCATTACTAATTACTGTGTTTTGCATAAAATGGCCTTAAAAAGGAGTAGAGCCAGTGTAAGCATCAAAAGACTACCTCATTTAAAATCTCTTATAAAAATGTAGAAGTTACCAATTTGCGCCAAAATATTTTCTAAATATTTACGTCTAATTGGACAGAATAAATATGAATAGATACATTTTTATAACACAAATAGAATATATGTTATATTTGCAAGAAAAATTGATCACACATTGTATACCGTAGTTAG
>JAAAKL020007020.1:0-17340 GCA_010016065.2 Carybdea cf. marsupialis auct. non (Linnaeus, 1758) | reverse complement strand
TGATTGGCTACCTTGTAAAACACAGTTGGGTAAATAATTTCGTTGATTCCCTTTTCGGTTATTTTCTGATGAATTGTGCTCTGAGGAGTGTCAGACGAAAAAGGCTTTTAAGTACAAAATGAATTCGCTATTTCGTGCAGTTTTATTATTCTGTACCATCAACAAACTTTTGAACGATAATGTACACCTCTGTTGCTTTTATAAACAGTACCGCAGGAATCATATCGGAACCAAGAGAAACCTTTTAAGTCGGGGTCCAGAGCCAGCATTTGTATAGATAACATTAAAGTGAAATAGATGAAAGCTTTCAACATTACTCTAGTGTCGTCCCATGCGCATGCGCACATTCAGTCAAAGTGACCGCCATAGCAGTAGATAGAAATTATCAAATATTGTGGAGAATGCTGCTTTAAGAATTGCCAACTCTCTTCAAATATAGATCTTACCACTTTAAGCTGTTTAGGTATAAATTGTTAGCCCATAAGTGTGGAATGCCCTTGAAGAAAATACTGGAAAAATTGCTTAGGGGCCGCATGGGCTATGGCCCTTAGCAGGTCGTTATGAATCGGTGTTTGCCTTTCACCTGTACCATATCGTTATGCTCTCACTGGAGGTATTTTCTTTTTAGTGCTATATTTTCCTATTGCGTAGAGTAGGTTTATTATAGCAGAAGTAAATGGTGAATCTTGTAAATGACAGGTACTTACTAGGCTTCTTTTGTTCCGCGGGAAGTAGATCATTGCCTTAGATATATTCCTTTCGTGTATTGTAGCCTCTGGCCTGTTCTTGCTTTTGTTGCAGGAATTTTCCCATTGAGACAGGTCTTCGATGGCACCCTTCTGTATGATGTGACCTAAGAACTTATATTCTGGTTACGTTCGATTCGTCGATTCGATTGTTTTTCTTGCCGGACGCGGTTGAGGACCTCTTTATTGGTGACCCTATCGATGCATGAAAGCTTGAGCATGCGCCTGTAGAATCTCATTTCGGCCACGTTGAGATTTCTGCGGGGTTCCGCTGTTACGGTCTATGACTTTGATCCATAGAGTAGAACAGAGCAAACGAATGTTTGAAGAACACTGATCTCAATGGGCATAAAACGCTTTCCATCAGATAAAATGGATCTCACTTTCTTGAAAGCCTCTTCAGCTACGTTTATTCTCCTTTTTATCTCCTTCTTGTACCTGTCACCTGAGACCCAAGAAATGGATCAATTGTGACGTCTCTAATTTTTGGAGTACATTTCGGTTGCGGCTGCGATTTTTCATGTGACCATGCACTTTGTTTTTTTACACTTGATACTAAGACCGTTTTATCTGGCCATTGTGGTTATCGCCATAAAGAAGTCGATGAAGGCGTTCTTCTCTTGTTGCGATCAACACAATGTCGTCTGCGTATCTAACGTTGTTGTTAATTTAGAAGCTAGTAGCATTCTCTTGGCTTCCATCCCCTAACTTCAGCAAATTATATAAATGTTCAGCATCACATGTTTACTACGACTCTGTTATGTTACAAAATCTATAGGTTTATTCTACATCGTAGAGGTAAAGTCTTGTATATGCTATTAGTACCTAGTGAGACAATTTTTCTGTGGTTACGCCAACAAGGTTCTCTATTAAAGAAAAGGAAAAGGTTGAAATCAAAAGTTCCGTTTCAGCACCTGAGAATCGGAACCAATTATTAGCTGTGTATAATACATCTGATACACTATCAAAATTTCTTTCATGGGGATGAAACTTAGTTGAATTAGTGCCGATTTACTTTACCAAAGTACTTGATATTCACAATAATTTACTATAGTGACTATCATATTTCAAACGTTTCGCTCCAAAAAAGCACATAAAAATTGCATTTGCAGCCGCGCAAACGTATACAGTGAAATGTTCACGTGAACCGTCGTAATATTATCTATTTAAAACTTTAAGATACACCAAATTTGGTTTGTATGTTTGTGCGTTTGTCTGTGTCTGTGATAGTGTGTGTGTTTATGTGTGTCTGTGTGTGTCTGTGTGTTAGTGTGTCAGTGTGTGTGTCAGTGTCTGTGTGTTGGTGTAGGCAAAGTAAACAGATCTCAATATCAACGTTGAACAGATCTTAAACCGTCGAAATGCTTACTTTGTTTGATATATTTGCTTAGCAGTTGTCTCAATTCTTCAACTTTGCGGTATATACGTAGTCTGCACGTAGTCACTCTTATCAAATTCCTATTACGTGTTAATGATACATTGAGAATTGAGGGAACTTAAACGATTCTTTCAGAATTTTATCGATTCGTTGACTATGGAATGTTAACCATTCAGTTAGGATAGAGATTAATCGGTTTTGTACAAATTTTAACAACTCATATGGAGTGGACGATGCAAACCATGTATCGCCATCCTAACGATTAATCGACACCTTACTGATTAATCGACATGGCCGATGCGAATCGATTCTTTGTTGAACGGGTTTGTAATCGATTAATTTTGAAAGGTACTAGTGATTCAAACCCGGGACCATTAGCGCCGTGCTGCTCTGCCAGTTGAGCTATCGTGACTCGGTAATAGTTGATATTTCCAAATCCTCTCTTCTCGGAAATCGATTAATCGGATTAGTATGGACAGCCCTAACAGAAAGACATAACTGATATTATAACGTAACGTAAGGTATTTGACATTACGCTGCATAAATTGACATGGCATGACACGGTATAGCATTGCGCAATCGAAACTTACATTTACCCATCTAGGAAGATTTTGAGGAATGCATGTTCGTTAGAGCTTGAATCTTGCTAGTAAGTAGTAAGATACTATACAAGCAGTCATGGCAAATACAAAAATGAATAAATCAGCCATCTGATCATCATTGATTTTCAGCAACCTCTGTAACTGAAGCATTTTTTGTGTGAAAATTGGCTTTTCAAGAAGATGCAAATCGAAAGCACGAGGTCAAGACCTTTGGAAGTGCGCGCACTTTATAATGACGAGGGTGAAATTTTGTATTAGTTAATGTGCAAAGAGACTATTAAAATAAGATAGTTAGTGATACGATTGCATTTACCAATGTAGACGTAAATTACGTTGAAGAAAAGGGAAGGTGTCCGTGGTGATTTTCGATACCCCTAAGACTTACAAAGAAAGTTTCCGTATGAATGTTGCAGAAATGAAACTGGTGACGAAAGATGCTAGTTCATCTCCAAGTTATCCGTTAAACAACTACCAAAATAATGGAGTTAAGTTAAGGAGAACTTTTGTGGAAACCTAGTATTAAATGCCATGAAAGTACTCAAGGTTTAACCTGAAGTAACTGTGATTTAGGTAGTCGAGTACAGTTTTCAACCATACTGCAAAATGACCTCTTGGAGGACCGATTGAGGTAAACACGGATCCCACTGTTAACATGCTGCAAAACACAATCATCAGAAGATAGGTCAATAAAGAGAGGACGATTTCCCGACCGCCATGAAAGAGCGTATTTATGACAGCACAAGGGAGACTGCGGTCGGACAAAGAGGGATCAAGGCTGTACAGGGCAATGATGAGATGCTTTAAGGATATCCTTTTAACTAGCATGTCATTAGCTGTGCAATACTCTGATTTATCACTAGTTGCGTTGTTTGTTATTTTGAGATGATCCCCAAATAAGATTATGCGTCAAAGGAAAGAAACACAAGAATGAATTAAAATGACATAATCCTAGTTCAGAAAGTAGAATAAGCGTGTTTGGCTGTACAAAACGTCCGTAATATGGTGTAGACGCGATACAGCCCGTGGATTAAGGTATAGTCATGCGTGGCAACGATAAATATGGCATCGCTCCAATCTTTGGTACGTCAGTGTTTTGTTGTTTATTAGAAAACGGTTTGATGTTGTTTGATTTATGAGAAATGCAGGTGCTCTCGGTGTCTTAGCTGCTCGATTGTGATACCGTACGTAGCTAGTAGAGTTTCAAGTCCATGTGAACTGGAAAGAAGTTTGCGTGAGATTACTACTAGCTCGTAGTTATGTCATCTTATACTTAGGAACGGCATCATGTCTATATTGAGAGCAGATGAGATGCTCTATCAACTGTAGATGCAATCAGTTGACTTGTTCAATTTTCCCTCCTTTTATGCCAGCACTAGTGGTACTTGTATCTTAAATTATCATTGCTTAACGGTATTACCATCCTTCTTGTCAAAGCCTTTAATGGCTGTTTATGCTAATGGAAACTCAGATTTCCAGTATAATAGTTGAAGATCCTTTAAGTTTGTATCATTGTAATGGTATCAGTCGGCTTCTACTGGCGGAGGGACAGTGTACGTGTTAACTATTGTTACTTATTTTTTCTTCCCGATGAATATCCTTCAAGGTTGCCAATAGATATAGATAATTCGCATACAAAAGAAGATAAATCCAGTATTGACTATGTCCATTACAATCAGATTTTCGTTGAGCAGAATGAATTGCAAATTATTAGTTCAGAAAGAAATCAGAGAAATAGAAAATGTCACCGTCGTGTTGCGAACCCATGGCCACACGCATATGCAGCGTGTACTCTACCAACTGACATGTTTGACCCTCAGTAGCGTTGGTTCAGAAAGACATTCCAACACAGGGACGTGACCCTCTGCTTCTGCTGAGCTGGCACCATAACAGGGGTTCTCCACCCAATGGTGAATTTTCTGGCTTAGAAGTCTTACTTCCCCCCCCCCCCCCCTCCTCCCCAGGCAACTCTTATTTCTTCCCTGTTTTGGCTTGCAGAGATATGTTAATACGGAGGGGTGGATTGAGCAGTTACCACGGCATAACCAGGGGTAACCCCCGTACCTTAATTTTTTTTAGCCGTTTTCTTGTTACATCAACCTCTTTTGTACCAACTAATTTATTTATGTCCTAAATGCTTTTTGAATCGTAGATCTGTAAGTTGATGTGGCGCTTTATCAACTTCTTCACAAGGGCGACACATTTTTGCTTTACTCCATATCACAAATCGGATTTTGTAAACATGGTTACTGCGGCAAACACTGCACATTGCTTTCTCTACTAAAGATTTAAAGCGATAGGTAGGGAAAAGTTGGCAACTAATTTTCAAAAGAAGGCTAAAGGGGTCAGATTAGAAAACTGGTAGACCCTAGTTGGCGCAAAGCACCAGAAAAATTTAGTTTGGGGCTCTGAAATAGCAGTTTTCTAATGTAAGAAGGGGGGAGAAATACGAGGCTGTAAAAAGGGCTATTATTTTTTTCCATTTTTTGAAAGATCCTTATTTCTTCCTCCCGTGGAGGGGGTGCTGTTTGCCAGAATATTCACCAATGCCTTAACTAGCGATACGCCCGGTTCTTTCAAAGGGGTATGGAAAGGAAATGATAGCAGGCTTACAGGGAAATATACAACTTTTGTTCTTGGACAAAGACTGGCATGCGGGAGAAGCATTCCCAGCAGGCAAGCAAAGAAGGCTGGAAGAAATTTTTGATACGTAGTAAGGTTCTCTTTACTCGCATCGAAATCATTTTCTGGAGAAAAATATGTGAAGAACCACTGCACAAGAAGAGAAACAAAAAGAGGAAGGACAAAAGAAAAAGAAAAAAAAAAGAAAGAGGAGCAGCAGGCGGTGTTGTTCCAGTGAAGCCCAGATCCCATACAAACCATCTTTTTATCCTCGTTGCTGTAAACAATATCTGAACTGGTTTGATATGCCACCCCATCAGAGGCATAGTTTGGTCAAACCAACGGCAGCAATTACTTGTTTGAAACCTTGTTTCATTCATGTGCATAATCACGGAATTTTATCAAGTTTTATTAATGTAATCAGTGCTGTTGCAGATTTTGAAGGCAGTGCTTTGGGCACTAAACAGATAACAGAATGGTTGTTGGTTCACATCCATGTCACACCTTCGACCCCATGATCTGAAAGTTTTCTCACCTGCTTTGCGCGGTTGAAAAGCACATTTTACTCAAGGATGTCATACACCTCCATCATGACTTAGGTTATTATAATCAGTCCTTTTGTATCTTTTTAACTTACAACAATTCGTATTTCGAATATTTAGAAGGTATTCCGCAAGACCATTTTTTTCTCGGTATTGTTGTTCACTATTTCTGAGTGCAATAAGTACATATTTGATTGAGAGCTCTAACTTTTAAAACATCGAACTAAATGGGTGAAGTGGATTCCATTGGTACGATTTGGAGAATACTTTTGTCTTGTTGGATGAATAGGCTGTAGTTCGAATAAAAGTAATAGTATCAAGGTTTTTATGTTACTACTCCTTAGAAGTGGTCAAAAATGTTTTTGTATTTTGTTGATTGTACTGACCTGGAAAATCTCCGTCGATTCTTTTATGCCGTTTGTTGAGTGTACTTCACGTAAAACCGTGTTAAAGAACTCAAAACTGCAGTAGTGGCCGCCGACATGTTTGCCTCGTATTGAATTTTTTAGCATCACCAACTGAGTTTCCCTGTTCCTTATGACGTCAGATTTGTTCCTTATGACGTCAAAAATTGCCTCGTTCTGAAAAAAGTTCGTTAAAGAATCACGTATAACTAAGCAAAACTGTACGTGAGACCAAAACTAACGTGGCAGTTTGATTCCTTCAAAGAAAATGAACAAAATATCAAAAAATTTCTGACCTGTGGAGGTAAATTTAAGGGTTGGTGAAATGAATACCAGCTACCCGTGGAGTAATAACTATATTTAGTTGGATAAGAATGGCAGCCTCCCATGTTAGAAATGTGGTTGTAGCTAACGAAAAGGGAATAGTCGTGTGTTGTCTCTGATTACAGTTTAGCAGCCTTCTACGTGTCGTTTGCTTCTAATGGACATACCAAAGTATTTAAGGATCTGGAAAAGTAAGAAACGATGAATAGCTACTAGTTGTGGCTACTGGTAACGATCTTAGTGGCTTTACTTTTTAAGAAATGGAGGAAGATATACGCAGGCGATCAAATATAGAGCCCAAGACCTGGCAATGTCAAACTGTGCCACATTCAGAGGCTCGGAAGTGAAAATGTCGGTCAAGAAGTACTACGCATAATTTGTACTCTTACAACCAACAGCTGCTTTCACCTTTTAAGTCCTAACCATGGGAGAAAATAGTTGCGTGTTTTCCAACGCCTCTTCTACACATTTGCCTACCAGCCGTTGCTTGGTGACAAGTTGTGCTTGAAATGTCGTCAGGCTTGCATGTGATTAGTTTATCGGTCACGAATGGGTTTGCTAGATGAAGATTCCATCCACGGTGGCTGTATTCAAAGATATGATAAGCTGCCTTCTACTTACCACATGCTAGTCAAGATTCTTTGTATATGTTGCTTCCAGCATTGAGTACAGTTGTAATAACTTGACTTTCTTATTTGTCAAGCATGCATTACTTACACAGCGAAAAAAGTATGCATTGCGTCTGCTAAATAATCCTGCCTTCGCGGTTCATTATTATGCATTTATTGCATTTCACAAATTCTAAACAATGGAGTATGTATAACTGGTAAAAGGAATATTTAAGGCTGGATTCCTGTCACTACATGGGCACTTTCTCGATTTGACTATAACAACTCAACGGACAAGACGGGCGAGACTTAGGTCGGACAATCTAAGTAGTTTCTCTTTCACAAGGGCTTGTAAATCGGTTAAAACAACGAGAAAGCAAACATAAGCCTAACAAAGCCGTGTTTCTTGTTACTTCTACCCCTTACATGTATACGTGTGTAGATCGCGCATTTTGTCTGAGATTTTTGTGCTCACATAGTTAGCAGCCTATTAAAACGAGTGCCTTTCATATAAAAGAAATATTATGATTTTAAAGGAAGCAGTTATCCTCTTTGCATCACTCTGATGTAAGTACACCTGAATAATTCACAGTAAAAGTCACTGAACTGTTAACGTTGAAGCTGAATTCCCTCTTGAGGCGTCATCAAGCAGTGGACAAAACGTCTGCGCATGGCGTTGTGTAAAATGCTAAAAGGTCTGTTTGGCATGATGGAGTTTAGTAAGACTTTGCTGGCAGTGAAGGACTGACCAAAGGGTGACACCAGTACGTTACTGACCATTTTTACCTTTTGTTTTCGTTGTAATGAGTGGACCTCCAGTCTTCTAGAAATACGAAAAATTGAAGAAACAAACTGCTGAGGAGAATCACTAGTCTAAAAAGTTCACTTGCTTTATATACAGCTTTTTATTGCCTTTGCCAGTGAGGATTAGTAATCGATTACTTTTGATATTTGTAAATTGTATTTTAATGTTTTTCTTAATGAGATCTCCACTAAAAGCACCCGATTGTGATAGTTACTATCCTGTATAAATATTGTAATTTAGATCAGAATTACAATATTGGGCGCTGCGCCATGATGACCTTAAGAGACTGCGACGCAATGAAAGAGCTATGCTTCTACGTATGTGCCATGTTAAGAAGGGGACAAGAATCAACAGCACTGGACTCCTGGCATTGCTGAAGTTGATACCCTTGGAGAATGTCCTAAGATGTAACAGATTGCGATGGTTTGGGCATGTGAAACGGTCAAAATCTTGGCTCAATGAATGCACCACTTTGGAAGTGAAGGGACAAAAGAGCCTTCGACGTCCAAGAAAATAATGGAAGGAGATGATTGATGATGACCTGAGGAGACTGAATGTGACACAGGATATGGCTGAAGACCGTGAGAAATGGAGATCTTTACTGAGAACTCTCAAGTCAAACACGCGTCTGACGTGTCCAAAGACTATAAACGTGTGTGATAGTGAGTGTGTACGTAAGTGCGAGAAAGAGTGGATTAGGTCAATTGTTTGTGTACCATTCGTGGTGCTTTAGGAATTGTGATCTGTTTATCAATAAATGGACGCAAATCTTAACCAAGATTGAAATCTTGCTGCGATGACTGATGGCCATCGTCGTCCAAATATATATATATAGTACCCAGGCAGACACTGTAGGACAGGCAAAGCGTTGAGGGGGAAGGGGTGCCAAATTTAAAGGGTGTTTTCAAATTTGAAGGTAGCTGCATAAAGTATCAAGATTTTGCACTTTTTTGCGTAGCATCTACTGTAGAGTGTAAAACTTTGTAAGAATGAATCCTGACTGACAAAAGGACGTCAATTGATGAAAGACGAACTGGAGCTGGAGAAACTGTCATTGTCGCTGACGTTGTTTGCAGTGACACTTTTTCTCTGAATGGAGAGCAAATATAGATTGTAAGGAGGCATTGGGCCCAAGTAGTCTGTCCTCAAAGCGTTCGTATATTGAGGCATCATCATGGTCATTATCATCGTCGTTCTCTTCATCATCGCCACCATCCTCATCGCCATTACCACAATCACCACGACCACCATCTTCATTACCACCATTTTCAACACCTTCTTCATCACCACCATTTCCAACACCTTCTTCATACCACCATTTCCAACACCATCTGCATCACCACCATCAACATTATCACCCTTATCATCACCACCATCACCATTACCACGATCACCATTACCGATATCTTCATCACCACCATCTTCATCACCATCATTTTCGTCACCACCATCTTCATCACCATCATTTTCGTCACCACCATCTTCGTCACCACCATCTTCGTCACCACCATCTTCGTCACCACCATCACCACTACAAAAATAACCATAATCAACAAAATCACCCTCATCAAATTGTCTTCAATATAGCTATCACTTACCTACGTTAATACAAACCTGCTCCTTCGAGATGCGAGCCTTTATTTGCATGGCTCGTTTTCAAAGGATCTTGCTTCCTTGAGCCAACAAGACATGCTCAATTACATTTCCCTTTGAGTACATAGACTTGATTTCACTGCATCTACACTATAGTAGACCTGTGGTACTTGAAACAGGTTCCATCAAGATGCATAGCATTGAAAAAGCAATACAGCAGCTGACAGAACGTGAACAGTATATTTCTGATAATTTCCATACCATGCTTCCAGTCTGAAATAACCTGTAAACGCGTGGACTGGTACGATACAAAGACACGAGTAGGAAAACTGTAATAATATTTCATCATTATTCTAACGCGCTCCCTTTCTACCTACTGCGCTAGAGGAGAAGCAATAACTGAAAAGATGACCAAGGACCATGTTCCTTAATTATAATTACGATGAATAGTGACATGTACACAACTATGTTGTCTATAGGAGAATCTTATCTCCATGTTTGAAGCGGTTGCTTTCATCTGCTTTCCAGGAAGGCTGCCTGGAAGTTCAGATTATATCCGTAATTGATATTAGTTGGTCCGACTTTCGATTAGATGTTACAAATGCCTTTACCACCTGTTTATTTGTTTAGGTCCACTTGAAAGACTTAATTATACCCTTTAAACAATATTTCCTGAATAATTTATCTTTCTTTCAATGTTGAACAAAAGCATTCGATTTTATTGATTCAGTCACCCTTTCTATCGAAGCTGCATGACAGTGATACAGCACGATGGTTGGAAATTTTGTGTTTCATCCAGATTGAGTCGCTAGGCTATGTAATACTCTATCGAACGGCGAAGATGTGGAATGCAATTATTGGAAAAGCAGTTTATCTTTAAGGGGTTTATGACTGACCTACGGCGATGGATAATTTTAGCGCTTGAATCAGATATGTTTAGTATTGGACACTCTAGAATGGCCCTCTGTAAAGTTAAGTACAAATCAGGTGTGTTTTGATTCAGTGATGTCTGTCCAGCTTCGATGATGATTTTTGAAACCCTTAATAATTTTAAGTAAATAAGACCTTGCCTTCAAGAGCGTTCTTACATTTGCAGCTGTACATCACTTCTAACGGCAGTTCCTTTCAGCTAGAAACTTATATTAAATCCTTGTGACAACTTGATCAGTATGACAAGCATGTTCTCAGATACCTTTTTGTTTTGATGACATGTTCCCTGGTTGCTCTGGGTTCAGGTTAAAGCTCGTCAAAGCCTCTGGTGATGTCCCAGTGAAAGCCTGTTCTTTCCCTTCTTTATAGTTTTAATATTTAATGAACGAAGGACCGTCTTGTTGAAGGTTGAATGTATTATCAATCTTGTCTGGGAGCCTTCTGTTTGTATCAAGGGGAAGTAAGATCAGTTCATGAAGAAGAGGAGATAAGTTTAAAAGTAATGGCAAAGATTTAAATGGCAGATTGTAATTTGAAGGAAGCGCGAGGCTTGCGAGTGCACTGATGGGTCATAGCGCAAGTCTGTTAAGTCGACATGGGCCGGAGAAAGTGGCACACGTTGCAAGCTTGAAAAACCAGGTATTCAGTTGCTTTACATTAAAATTTTAAAACCCTTGCTATTGAAGTAAATGCAATTACGGACGCAGATGTTAGCATATTTGCGAAATAGGCTAAGATGATGTTTTGATCATAGTGGTTAGGCGAATAGTGATAATTTAGCTAGCTGATTTGTTCGAGGTTTATTTAGATTATGGAGTTTTTGATCACAAAGGTTTCTATTCAGAGCTGTACTGTATTTTCACATCTTTAGAGTTGTTGAATATCATTAAGGCATTTGATAGTACAAGAGACAACGGGGGACAATCTTCTTACTTTAGTATTATAATCAAAACGACCATGAACTTGTTTGATGTTACTCGGAAGTTCAGGGGTTTTCCCCTGGCTGTATCAGATAAACTTAAACACGTGAACTACGTCGTGGCAACTGGCGTATTGTGTACGCGTCTTTTAGAGCAATATGATAAAATTGCGTTTATATACTTGAAGTATGTTAATATTCAGGAAAAGAATGTGAAATAGCATTGATTGACATGATAATCTACAGTAAGCTTGATTGATATTTGTAGACATAAAAAACCATGGGACAAACATTGCCTCTATTGCCACGTTGTGGACCTCTTGCGTAAGGAGGTCTTGTTTGAGAATGGATCTGTACGTATCCAAGATTTAGAAGTAAACTATCCTACGGTGCATACGCTTTTTAGAAGCAGCGGTGCTTGTAGGCTTTTATTTCGAGTCGGTGTGCCAAAATTTGATTTTAAAGGGTTTGAGGGCACGAAAGCGCTTGCAAAAGTATGTGATAATCAGCTTGCCGTTATGGTAAGGCAACGTGGTAGAAAATTTATCTTTGACAATAAAGGAACAGTTTTTGATCTATTGGATGTCATGGTATTAGTATCTATTTGGCATGTCGTGGTTTTGACCATTGCTATAGGTTCCATGCAGGTAATAAATCATGCATTGGGCAAACATGGTTTGACTCCGGCTGTAAGTGGCTGTGACGCTGTAGCGGAATGGATTCTGTTTTGGAGACATTATTACCATGGCTTTTCTAAAGAGGCTGCTTTTAGAGAAGAAAAAAGTGGAGGGGTTTAGGAGTAGGGAAAGTTGCATGAAGTTGCCCGACACTGAAAAAGTGACCTTAAGGAACGAGCAATACATCGTTTACAGAATAACATGTTTTATTCTTTGTCGTCTGTCAACGAGCTGAAGTTCTTAGAATGATTTCTCTACTTGATCACCTGAACAGCCACGAAAGTTGAACAACATCATCGCCGGTACACTTTTCTGATCTGAATTGATAAAGCTTTAAATAACATCGTGTTTTCAAACATGTCTTGCACTTAAGAAAAAAGTGGTTCATTTCATTCTTGAATACAAGAATATTTGTTACGTTTTAGATTGTTTTGACGTTTGGAAGTAAGAACTGTGTACCAGTAGAACTGTTAGGGTAGAACAGATTCTCTTCACGTTTGTGATTCATAATTGTAAGAGTGAAAGAAAGAGAATGCCCAAAGAGGCAGTACTCCATGTGTAAATTGCATGGAAGTGTGGCAGCCCCTCGTGTTTGTTCCTTGTAGGTCGTTGCTGAATTTCCTTAGAAAGAAAGTGAACGCTATCTAGGCGCAAACTAGATTTTCCAGATTGGGAATCACATGGTCTGTATCGAAAGAGTGAAAAGAACGGTCACTGTTTGGGAGGTGTCGAGGATATGCAAGAGGTTAGGTTGAAGTTGTACAGTCAGTTTGGAGGGAACAGGCAACGGATATCGTAGGAGAGTGATGTTGAATAGATTGCCAGAGCCAGGAAAGGAGGATATCTGAGACCAAGAAAAGATGAAGGGAATAATGTGTATGGCATTTCATAACGTGTAAAACATGTATATCAATAAGTAAAACATCAAATGTCTGGTGATTTATTCCCCATTCCAGAGCATTGTTTGCTTCCAGCCTGGAAAGCAATTGAGACGTGCTACTTTTATGATTCAGGCGCACTACTACAAACTCTTTGGCAATGATTGAGGAATGCACCATATATGAATTCGTCACCCGCGCAGAAAATGACACCACACGTTTAAGAAGTCTCTTCTCACAAAGCGAATTGGACGCGGAAGCTAATTATTGAGGATTATAGTGGAGGCTGGGAAATGTAGAATGGCGAAACTAAAATGTTAGCTTGGGAAATAGTGGTGTAGGGGAAAGACGCTGCTATGTTATGTTATGTCTTATTGCTTATTTTGATAGCATTATAAAGTTACCAAGTATAAGGGTATGCATTTGCAATTGCAGCAGGTATTACTTTGGAAAATCAATACCGAAACAGTCTTAGGCTTCTTTTCATGGGCAAAGGCACTATCAACTATACCGATAACAGTTTCTTTTATCATCATAAAAACTTGTGGGTTTTCTATACTGCATAAATTCACCTCATTTTCATGTAACAGACTTGTGCAATCTTCCAACTCGAAATATTCAACCCGAAATACGTGAAAATATGGGTACTTTACTTACATGGATATTGCAGTTTAGGTAGCCATCCTTGCAAATGGTGTGAGGCATAGTAAGTTGGTTTCATCGTTGTTTCACTCGAACGGAGGCTCATTCCCCCATTCATGATGAAAAGATCTATTATTTAATCATGGCAGTTAGTAAGTTGTTTCCCATAACCTTCCCGTATTCTTACTGATTTTTTAAGGATGCATTTTTAAGAGATCACTCTCTAACATACGCCGCCCTCCGATAAACGCTTTATCCGTATTTTCCGCGCATACGAGAAATGTCGGTAAGTAAGGGAAGATGCCATTTAAAGTCGAAAGTACGTAAGCATGAAAAGGTATATTTCAAAGTGCTTTCACCCGCTTTGTTTAGAACAACCTCATCAGTTACCATAAACGGATGCATCGTTTTCTCCTTTCTTGAAGTTTAATTTCGGATTTAAAAGCGTGCATGATCAATACTGGATGCGTAGACAGTATGGGCAAACAAAGTTTAACTTTTCGTTTCCATTTCCTATTTTCCACGGATCTACAACTTTTAAATGAATGTCGCTTTCTGATGAACGTGTATGAGTGCAAATGGCCTTAGTCAGATGTTGCTTTTGGAATTTCCTACAAGCTTATATATAGGCTAGTAGGATGACCCACATCATCCATCATACAGTTATTGTAAACATGCTATAGAATGACATTGCAATTCTTCAGCCTAAAGTTCGAAAATTATAAGGGTCGTAGCGTAAAGCACGACAACGAGAACCGCATCGCCATCATTAAAAAAGGACATATTGGCACAATACATGAAGAGAACGGTTCTCGTGCTATTTTAAGGGCTTTTTGTGCTAACGTTTACGATGACACGTTCAATTGACTGCTGCATCAGCAATTCCTTCAAAGAGGCCAGTCAGGATCAAAAGGTTTGGAGAAACAAACTCGGGTATTGGTTTACGAAGTGTTTTGTTTCACCTAAAGCGACCGACTTTGTCTGTCCCGTCAACTATGGCTTTTGCTGTCATGGTAAACAACTGCAATAGTTTATTTAATGAATTACTTTCCACCCTAATTGGCTGGTTGTCCATCGTTTGATGGGGCCAGCATGAAAACGAATGTAGATGGAGTTCACTGTAATCTTTGGATTATCTAGAAGACGAGTCTAGTTACTTGTACGAGCAAGTCACCTCTCATCAAGGCTAAAAGCCTCTTGAAGATGGAAGATATTACGAGGGTTAGATCATCCCCACTTGTTACACCAAGTTTTATAAGCAACGTGAGGCTTAAATCATTCTTAAAAGACAGAGCAACTGCCATGGAACAGCAAGCCTGAAGTGGTGTCACTTAACAAACAAAAGAAGGAATGCTTAAGAAACGACGGATGAAACCAAACAAAAGAAATCAAAAAAGGATACGTAAAAACAACAATAATAGACATAACTGTTTGTGTATTAAATAAACAAATGCCCTTCTTCGTCATAGGATTGCGAGGCTATTGGGGGCTATATTAAACAAATGTGTGTTTTCTTTTCTTAGCAATTCTCAACGACGTAACGCTATTTTAGTATGAAACACGTGATTAAAACGTTCGATAAACCCACTAGCCTACCTAACACTCGAATTTGCATTTTCTACGCAGATTGCCAACAAGCAGCGACTAAGCAACGTTTTTAAGTATCAGCAAAGGTTTGTTCATTTATAAAAAAAGCGCAATAAAGCGAGACCTAGTAAGTTAAAGGAGCATTTGCAAGATTGTTACCTCATGGGCTATTTAATTCGAAGCCGAATCATGGACATTAGTTATTTTTTAAGTGTAATACGCCGAGAGCGGCTTTCGAACTTATTGCTTATGATTATACCTTTTAGCTATAATTTCTTTTAACATCATTACTTCTCTGTAAGTTATAGTTCTCGATAGTAAGATGACATTTTCAAAGTTTATGATCAGAAAGAGATAATACATGCACGCTAATGACAGAACAAGACTCCGTCCGTAAATAGAATGTCTCTTTGGTGGCATACTTTTCTACTTCTCCACTCTCTTTTCAAATAGAATTCTAATGGGCATCCGGTTCTTAAAGTGCTCTATGCTCCAATTAAGTCCCATGTACATGGGCACCACCTTAGCCCCTGCAAAGGGGAGTTCACGGCGTTAAAGTTGCATCATTTACGATTTTTCGTAGTCTTTACTCCGTAATTCCCTATAATTTAATGGTGTGGCAGAGAAGCTCGTTGCTTCTATAGTTTCCGGACTCCATATGGTCTCCCTACCCTTTAAGAATTGGTGTAATAACATGCGGTTTGTAGGCATCTTGTATTTTCTCTGACCTGACAAAGCCATTTACGAGTGTCAATTCTTCGGTCTCCAAACGCCTTAATAACTTTTACCGGGGTTTCTACCGGGCTGTAGCTCGTCCCATGCGCATCTCGCTGAACTGAACCGCCATTTCCTTACTCTGATTTTTTAGAAATGTTTTCAGTGGTTTCTGTAATATACTGTACTGTGTATGTTATAACGCTACGAAACTTAGGCCATGCTGAGCTAACGAACATTTCTGGTTTGGTGTGGTGTACTGTATTTTTTATATAGTTTTCACATCAGTCCCCCCACCATAAGGAAGAAAACTAGATGTCATCTTATGACGTCAAGTTAATGGATTCCAATTGATTGACAGTATTAAGGAGAAGAAAATTATTCTTTAATTTTATTGGTAGTGAATATTTATTTTTTGATGGTATATGACCGGGACTCAAAGAATGTATTTAAAGGTCGAAAGGTCGATCTTATAAAATTTCTCATCGACTGTGTCGTAAACTATAGATGGGGGAATGACTGCTTTTGGCTCAATATTAGGAAGGCATTTTTCTTGTAGAAAATGCGATCTACATTTAAACGTATACTCCAAGATTCGTAGGTTTATTTGAAGCTGGTGTAACGTGAATTTTAACTAACCTGATCTTTCCGAATTAATTAGAGCAGATTTAACTAAAGTAAAGTAAGCTGCATTCATAAAGCATCTTTTTTTCAAGTCGTATTCAAATAGACATTTAAATCGACAAGCAAAGCTTCAGATCAGTCCTGCTATATAATTTCCATATTTCGATAAGGATTACAATTAGGATCCACTTCATTGGTATGTTAACACATAAGGGCCACAGTTGGCGCTTGCGTGTTTTTCATCTCTGCCACGTTTCAGTTAATCTATGGGTCAGGTGTTTGAATGACTTGATGACGCTGCCAGAGTAATTTTGCCACCCGTTGTTACAGGCAAAATACAAGAGAACTCTTACCATTCTTTTAGAACCCCCTGCTAAGCTGTATCGTCCTTGCACCCCAAAACCATCACCCACGCATTGCAAATAGTTTTCGTGCCATTGAACAGGGCATCTGTATCATTTTGTATATCAATACTGCTGTGAGTAGTTATTTGTTATAAGAAAAGGGTTATACTTTGCCAGCCGTTCCAGTTTGGTACGAAGTCAATCAGCGTTGTAACAAGCTATAACTCGTCTTCCTTTAACTTGCTTTATTTTTTGGCGGACGACCAATCGAATAGGAGTGCATGCTAAACTGAAAGTAGTGGATTCGTTGAGTAAGTTTCGTCATCGTCATCGTCATCATCATCATCATCATCATCATCATCATCATCATCATCATCATCATCATCATCATCATCATCATCATC
>JAAAKL020007019.1:0-17341 GCA_010016065.2 Carybdea cf. marsupialis auct. non (Linnaeus, 1758) | reverse complement strand
TTTTTCTCTTACCTCTTTGGATGATGATGTCTCGCACTCGTTACTTACATAGTTTGACTTCCGGTCTGAGATACCGAGGGGAAGGGATGTGTAACAAAAGATCAAATCTAGAACCGTGTATCGTATCCCCAGCAATACAATGGCTTTTTTGCTTGTACGTGAAAATTAATGATCGTACGTTCAATATAGAATTCTCTTATTGTATATTGAGCTCAAATAAAGATTATAGAAATTCTAGCCAGCAAAGAGACACCTATTCTCAAGTTCACTGACCCAATTTGGTAATATATGATGTGCTCATGTCATGTTGACACCATTCTATGGACTACCTACGTTTATTAGCAAGGAGTTGCGTTCCTTGACAACTTTCTACGAATACTGCATATAAAAGTACCATCATTGATATTCTTTAGATCCTTCAAGCATTTTCTAACTGATTGCTTTCGCATGGTAATTTTAGTCTCTCCTGAAAACTGCTAACGCCATAACCCGTGGGAGAAAGCAACGTTTCTTTACCCAAGTACTAAAATAGATTTATAAAAGTAACGGATATTTTTTTACCATCGAGGAGCGTCTGTAGAGTTTCCACTTTTCAAAATTCGTTTGACTTTATCATTTTAGATAGACGAACAAAACGTGGTACTTGGAACATATATTTTCAGTTTAGCAAATATAAGGCAATCAATAAAGTAATAAATATAAGAGGTTTTAGTATTAGTACTAGTATTAGTATTTTAGATTTTAATAGCCTTTTAATTTCAAATACAAATTATTTTGCCTCTTCCCTGATACTAGTTGATAATAAGCTTGTTGTTAAGGCGTCTAACTCTGCTGTACTAGTAGTCCCGCCGCCATGTTTTACAAGTCAGTATATACGTACATATATATAATAATATGAATAGCGAATAATGATAAATAATTCTGTGCTCGCTGCTGCTAGTAAATCATATTAACTCAGAGGATATTGATCCTTGCGAGCACCCCCAACCCCTACTAATCAGCCAATAAATTGCCAAAAAGATCCAAACAACGTATAATAAACATTTCCTTGTTTCCCTTGAGATGTCTTATCCTTCAATAATCCCAAGTATATCTCTATAATGAAATGCAACTCGCTGCTTTTGATTTCGTGTCTGTCCCAGCTTGCAATTGTGGCATGCTTAATTATGACATAAATAAAAATAGCTACGTAGTAAGAAAGGCTTTAAAACTAAATATCATCTGTTTCATATTTTTGTCGGTCAAGACACTTGTTAAAATATGTTCCTCTTGAGCTGTATATTATTGTCAATCCAGACCCATGACAAAAGTAGTCGCTATCAGGAATGTAGATGTCAACTCACCATTCTGGTGGTTTGGCAGCATTAGCAATGACTTGCTTCTGCCAATTCTGAACTCTTTCACGCATCATCTTTAAGCTTTCATCCTTCAACTGACAAAGATCTAAGAACTGTAGCCGCTGTTGGTAGAAGCTTAAAGAAAAATTGGAAAATTCAAAAACTCATGTAGTATTTAGAAAAGTTATTATTGAGGAATTAAAGGAAATATTCTTAATGTTTTGAGAGAGTCAAGGTCCTAATTAGGTAATTAATTTATGGCCTAACTTACGGAGGAGGTTTTAAGAATGAATCTACGCTTTGGGTATGCCTTAATAACTGGGGATCAATATTTGCGTTACCTGTGGGATGGTAGAAGTTTAGAACATATTCAAGGGTTGATGTATCGCAATTTATTTTGTAATGGGATAAAGTAGTATTTTCAGGGCAACAGAAGGTCTTCAAAAAAATACGAGAAGACACAAAGTAGTATGAAATTACTTTTAGGTTTTCACTAAAGCTCCTTGAGAGCAGCAAATGTTTGATACCAACAACATATCCCATTGACGGAAATGCTTATAAGTAGATTCGACGCAGGATAAGACGAAGGCTCGTTTAGGCTTTTCTCTTCCCGAAATTGCTGCTGTTTATTAGCCCAAGGTGTCTCGGTTATACAAAGTAAGCCACATGGGCACAAATACAGGCTGATGTATATTGGTAATGATTTAATTCGAATGTTTTCGACGATCAATAAAGCTATGTTATTAAAGGATGTTGAACGTGAAATGAGTTTTAGAGATGTTTAGTAGCCTCTGTCAATCAATTTACGCAAAATACACCATTTGTGATATTATCTATGCAAGTACTTTTTCTATGAGGCACCTCTGTATCTGTAAAAGGGGTTACACAGTGTTGCACTCTTACCATGTTTTCTCTTCCAGACTTTCTAATGCTTTTTTCTTCTGTTTGTCTTTAATCTTTTCGAAGAGAGATACCATATTATAGAGTTTGTCGGTTGGCTTTGTGCTAAAAGAAGTCAAAAGGCAAAAAAATAACACCTAAGCACGGCATAAGAAAGGCCAGTGTAAAAAGATGAACAATACCAGTCTGGTAGTTAGTTTACAATTCTTTTCTTCACTGGATCATACCTTTATTTAAACGTAAAATTGAATTTAATCGCAACGTTTTAAAATTCAACTTATTATTAAAAGATACAAATTCTTGGGATATTATTATCCTCAGTTTAAGAGAAGTGAGATTTCTTCACTCCATACAGCTACCGTAATCTATCAAATCTTTTGGAAAGAGTGTGGCACGTAGGTTTTGATAAGAGCATCTGCTGTCCAAGGAGTGAGAACTCCTTTGCTTTAAATAAATATGAATTTTAAAACTTAAAATTTTAAAAGGGGTAAATCACTCTTGAGAAAGGTGTGCGTGATTTTTAAAATCTATTTATTCATATTTTTATTTCCGTCAGATGTGTACATAATTTTTTTAGTGATTGACACCTCAAGTAAAACAGCACTTGCTATACTCCAGATGATTCTAACTCTTTCCTACTAGTGTTTTGTGGGTGATACAGACCCCACTTGTATCTTCATGAGCATATGACCCTAGTTGCGTGACCAGGGATGATGAAATGGCGATACACGTATAGAGAAGTTAGCCTGACAGATCGCTTCTCGTTTATCAATGAGATTCCTCATCTGATAATCATACTACCGCCCCTGCAAAATGTCGGTGTGAATAACAAAATATGTAACTTTGTCACTCGTAGTCGTGTCAGTCTCTCAACTGGCACTTAGTAAAGAAATTAAAGGCAGTACAGGGATTAGAAGCAGCGGACCACGTTCTTGACTGCACACAGCATCTGTACAATAAGGCAGTGCCACATTTACAAAACTAAAAAAGAGTGAGAAACTCAACGTTATTATCACAATATCTGTAATTAATTGTTATCATACGCATAGAGCCGATATATAGGTAACACTTCCCAATCAGTGATATGCTGAATGCCTGAATTCATTTTGCAAATATGTTTCAACATTGTCTCCTTGGTTGATTCGGCTCAGACATTATATTAGCTAGAGTGGGTGCCAGGCGACAACAAAACATCAATGAAACATATCAAGCCGCATAATTCAACAAAGAAATATATATTTTGCAAACAGCTCTATAAGTACGTACTCAGCACCTTTCCCCTTCTTTCTGTGGCAACCTATAAATAAAAAGGGGAAGCAATCAGTTTCCAAACAAATGTGCTGAAGGCAGAGCCAAAAAAACTCTTCCTTTCCTACTTATCTGATAAGACACTTAGGAACTTATCGTAAGCAAATCTAGTAGAACTAATGTTTCAGAGGAGCTGGTAGGTTTACTAACGGCGCCACAAGTCCACCCCCCCCCCCTTGTCTTAAAGATCAAATTTGTAATTCGCCCAAATCCGATGAGAAAATTGGGGTGTCCACTTGGAGGAAGACTGCCAAGACGCAGAAACATTCAGCGCATAGGTCAATAATAATTACGTGCCAAAGCTCTACGAGTCAAGTATCCTTCCCCAAGAGACCTTTTTGATTTAATGACCTTTTTCACTAATAACACTGTGACCTCTCCAATTAAGTTTCTTTTGCAAATTATCAGAAAGCTAACAATTGTCAACAATATCACCACGCCCCAACCACACCCTATTGTATGTACATAAATGGAAAATCTCCCTCCCTCACTTTTTTACGCTGGCGGCGCCACTTGGTAGGCTCTACAACCAATCCTTTCTACGAGTGGACCGAAATGGAAGATGTTGTGATTTGACAAGCGTAGTTTGCTTCAAATCACTAGGATTACCTCCAAATTATCTGTTTGTTCTATCCAGCAGCATTCTTTTGTTGCTGCCCCTATTATAAATCCTGATTCTCATTACCAAGGTATTAGTCAAGATGGAATACTTTTACAACAAGTAAATTTGCCGCTTTTGAATCCACTGGATGTCGGTCACTGGTCGTTTCATTAAACAAATGAGCACACACAGTATTTGTACGCAAATTCATGATAACCGTTCCTATAGTCAAGCATTACGGTTTTGCAGAATATGCTTTGGTAAAACGATGCTAGATGACCTATGCAAAGTCATAGAGACATGGCTATGTAACCGGAATTTTAACCAATGGATGGTACGACAGCAAATTCACATTGCTCAAAATCAGGATAGACAGGATATGTTAAATAGTAGGAGGAGAGACAAGGAAAAATAAAGAAATTTAAGTTCTTACACAGCCAGAGTGAAGTCAAAAAAGTAAATAAATCCTTTAAACTTATTAGAACATTTTCGCTTGCTACGAGCAAATCGTATAGTATTTACGTAGTTCACACAAATAGCAAATCTAAGGCAATCCTTATCCAATCAAGAGTAAAAGTGCGTTAATGTCGGGCTATACTGGCTACCGAGCCAGATCGAATACCTCTGTCTACCCTCTCATGATGACAGATCCCCACTAGATGACTTCAAGGACGATTCGCAAGAAGATTTTTAGGACGATCCTCTTGAATGATTTTACAAATTTTTATGACGATTGCTGGAGGTGAGTTTGCAGTGCGATCGGTAGAATTTGAGGCAAAAACGTGTTAGAAAACAAATACAGCGAATCCCATGTACAACAGTTTCTTCTTCCGACATCTCTTCACACTCTCCTACATTCCGAACATCTTACGTGAACTCAGCTTCGAAAGTAAGAAACCAGTCATTGTAGTCCAAGTTGTTCTCACCCTTTACTTTGATCTCTGGATTAAAGAAATCGAAGCCCTCCTGTAGAAAATCTGACGATCGTTGCAGGCTGGACGAAAAGTAGAACTAGTCTCTACTAGTTTCTACTAGTTGACGATCGTCTTGGCAAAGAAGCTGTCTTCACTGCACAGGTGTCTCTAGTGAGATCCGCCTGTTAGAAAATTACATTGTTTAAAGCCGGGTCTCAAGGGGGGACTACATGCATGAATAGCAAGAATAACAAACATAAAATAGCATGAAAGTAAGCATAAAAAAGTAAGCATGAATCGATTGTCATCCGAAAAGGAAAAAGTAACCCGTTCCTAGAAGTGGCTTCAACCTTGATCTTGGTGAATACAATTTTAAAAAATCCATAACATATACCGAGATGACTGCATAGATGTCAGTGAACAGACATACAATTTCATTTATTTGAGATATGTCGTCCAGAGTGATACAGTCCTGAATCGTTGGTTCTCGCCCGGCCAAGAGATCATGGCTGTCAAAAGATTGTTTACATTTTTGGTGATTTGGTTGATCACTTTCATCGACTACCATCGAAAATTAAAAATAACGTCTACTTTTCGACCCGCTACATTTTCCACCTCTGCCCCAACAACATTGCACAAACTCATGGGCAGAGGCGTAGAATGTACTCCCACCATGATTTTCCGCCTAGTGGAGATTCGGCTTAACAGCAAAGAGAGCTCTCGAAGGTATGATACACACAGGGATATTTGCAGTGCAATTTTTATATAAGCAGTTTTCCTTATAGAGTGTCAAGCATGTGGTATCAAATAAGCACAATTTACGACTAAAGTAAACCATTAAAAATCAGATTCAAGGGCGATCAAATAATTCCTCACCCTCATTTCAAAGGACAATTTCACGCGTTAAAGGATCAATGCAAAGTTGATTAGTCATCTACCTTTACTGCCTCTACGGATACCGAGGCTACTCTTAGGGGAAATGAATAACATTGTCAATACCAATTTCAGAAGGAGACTCGACGAGAAAGAGGTTATTAGACTCTAAGTCAGCCGTGCGTCCATTTCCCTGCGTTAGATGTTTCTACCCACAACATAACTTTTGCGGTTTTTCAATTAAAAGTGTGATCGCATAATTATATTACACGTAAAAATGTGTGCGTGTAAATGATTAAAGAAGGTAAATGAGATATAAAGATTTGAGCTTTATCGTGGCTTTTCGTGTGTGTTAATAGATAGCTAAGTACGTACTTTGATAAAGTAGGCCATCTTTTTATGCAAAGTAGAAGTATAGAACAAGAGCTTAGTTAAGACTGAAAATACATACCTTCTCCCTCTTTCCTCTCTGGTGAGATACGTTGCCATGGTGGCAAGTCAGAATTTTTATTTTCTGTAACATCTTTTCTGTAAAAGACTCCTCCTCGTCTTATAAGTGAAAAAAAGGCAAAGAATATGATTTATAAAATACGGATTATCAATTAAATTGCAATAAATTTTGACACATGAAGGATTTTCTCTGCAGATACCCATCTTATGGTTTAAACTCGACGCGTAATTCCGAGGGAAAGTGTGACGTTACGATTTTGAAATGTTTGTATTATGGCAAAAATACTCAATTTTCATATTGCCCTAATAGTAAAAACGGTAATGGCCAAAATTGAGAGCGTTGCTCTTTCACAACACCGATATAACATCTTTCAAAATTTTAAGTGTCTCTTACAAAACCTTGTTACTTGATGCTGTTTCTTAACGTAAGGAACCAAGGAAGATAAACAGAGTTTTAACCAGAATTTTCAATATTCAGACGCCTCTAGTTTTAATACTATCTACACTACAGGTCTGGTATTTAGGGAATAAGCCTATTTCAAGGTTGCCTTTAGGTATCTGGCGTCAAATTGTACCATTTTCATAACTTCTGATTGTGACGTCACCACTTTCCCTCAGCATAAACTTGGCAAGATATTCTTTATCCACATGGGTATCAGTAGATGGGGGCAAACCAAGACACAAAATAATTAAAATAAATATTTGGGATCGGTAATGTAAAGTAATCTACAAAAAAGCATTTTAGTGAAACTATTAGAAGTGCACAGAAATGTCAATCGACTGCGACACGATAAACATAAGAGGGTTAAATTACTTGTATGAATTTGAGAGTGAAAAGAAATGTAATAGTTTGGTGTTTGTCAGCTCTTAAGAACCACGTGTTTACATTTAAACATTGTTATATTTTGAAAAAAGGGGTATATGAACTCTCTCAACAAACTAATTGGAAATAGATTATTTCGTGTCTGCAATTTGATTGATGTCAAGCTATGAGAAGCACTGTTCCTGTTTTCGGCGTGTTGGTTAAATATTTGGTATCACTATTACCATAAACATCTGGTTCAGCGAAGGGGGTCTTTAATTACCGCCTGTTTTAGCGGATGCTATTTGTAAGACAGTGCTAACTGGAAAAGTATATTCAAAAAGTGACAATTTGATATGACAATATGCGTTGCATAATTTATATATCAGTCACATAGTTAAGAAGAATGATACTGTCTTCTCCACCACCTTTATCAACTTTTAAAGATCTACCATTCTCAAATATGCTACCTTTCATGGAAGGTGCCTATTTCATTGACTGAACTTAAAGGGAACACTTTTCTAAGCCGGAATCTTAAGTCAGTTAAATACGATATACAAAAAATTAAAAACCTCGTATAAATTGAATGCTTTTTAAAATGAAAAAGTTTGGAGTATGCATAGAGGAATTTAGGTTTGCTACTTCGCTTACCTTTAGCGTTAATTAGCTTTTGCAGCGGATGGGGTCGTTTTGCTCCCCATAAGCGTCCTGCCTGTAGTCTCCCTAAGGTCTTAAATCTATAGAACGCTTTGAAACTGTCCAACTGACCGTGAAATTACAAATGTTCGAGTTCGAGTTTCGACGAATATACCTCATGGCTTCAAGCTCGCGTGTTACGTCTATACGGGAGGCCCGAAACCAGAATTAGCTGTGAAATCGCTGTTTCTAGTAAAGTTAAAGATAGTAGTGGCTTTGAGAACAGTTCAGAATGAGCTACGGAGCACATCGAGGGTAGACTAATATCCCTGCTGTGAAAGATCATAGTTTGCAGAAGCACACCACTTTCCTCAACAACACAGACATCATAAATGAGGTAAGACTTGGCTGTCTTCCCCTTTTTCTTTCTATTTTTGTTGTAAGTCAGGTTTTTGTGCAGCAGGGTATCCTTTTATACCAGTATAGTCATGATAATACATCATGCAAGTCAGATTATTGTCTTCTTTAAAACTATGTAATTTTGAAGTAAAGCTGCATTTCTGAAGTTTTGTTTGGAGCATTGTGTATCCTACTGATTGAACAGTCATGATTCATCAATAGATGTATTTCCAACTTAGTCATGCTAACATGAATCCTTTGCTTTAGGTATTATAAGGCAGTGTATAATTTATTGACTGGAGTTATAATTAATGTTTTTTATAGAACATTGTATCTAAAGATGGCAATGTACCAATGCTGACCCAACCTTGAAGTCCAAGTACGACAAGAACAGCAACACAACCGACGTAGGAGGATTTTGCGGCTGTGGCAGTAAGTTTTGAGTTTGTATTTACTGATAATATCATATTATTTAGATTATTGAAATACGATTAGAATATTTAGATTTTCAGGCATGTTCTGTGGAAGAATTTTGTATTATTAGCTTAAATTAGTATTTGCATATCAAGTATTATTGTTCGTGTCTTTTCCTTTATGGCGTCGATTTCTTTACTCGATGATAACTTTAATTGCCTTATCATAGTACCACGTTTATAGACTGATTGATGCACGGTAAAACCTTTCAATCATTTGATGTGATAATACCTTACTGTTCGATGATCATGTTGTGAACTGCGTAAGTGTATATCAGTGTATCCTTTCCTTACTCATTTCATATAGACTGGACATAACAACTGGCCATGGCATGTGTCATCGTAGAAGACACATCCTGAAAGGACAAGGAAAGCTTCAAACACCGTTAGATTTTTAATGCTTTTCCTACTGATGAAATCCTCTATCTACTCGTGTTCCAGATAAACCTTTATCGTGAGCTATGCCAGTAGTTTGCCTTTCTTCAAATATGGCTTAGGTAGATGTTATTGTTATGAGAGTATGGTTTTCTTTGGTCCATAGATGGTAATTGGCACTCTATTATCATATACTAGTCACGCGTGAAAATCTGTGAAGTGAAGAAAGAAAGGATTTTCCTAAGACTGTTGACTTAACTATGATCAATGCTATGACATTATAATTTGCTAAGAAGCCTATTACATGCTACTAAAAGACAGGTGTATAAAGACCTCTGTATGTAACTTTCAAAAGTCCTTTGGACTACCATTTTAGAAGGCATGGTAAGGAAGAATCTCCATATTTGAAATTTTGCTACAATATCATTTTCTCGTGTCGTAAAAGGTTTAAAGTAATAAAAACTTACAGATCCTTATAGTATTTTAAAAATAAGTTTGTAAACTGCTAGAGGGGATTCTAAGAAGCCATCTTCCCATATGGAAGTGAGTTAAAAGGAACAAAACAAAACACTGTAACTATTAAAAGATGTGGTACCATGAAAATCTTACCTTGGTTTCAGAAGGCCAAGAAACTGCTGCTTGGCACTCTGGACGCTCTTGATTTTGATGATCGTATTGGTTCCTTCGCTTGTACAACCGGGAGTGTTAACTATGAAGTCATCCCAATTTTCAAATTTAAGGCTTGTATTTGCTGCCACCTTTGCTCCTATGAAGCTACGTCTGGTTGCAATGAAAGCAAAAAAGGAAATCAGCGAGAATGTTTTTTGATATCAACGTGATAAATACCCATGCCCTAGAAAATTAAAATATCCAAGCAGTTACAGAACTTCCATATTCATGGGAGGGAGTAAGGTATGGAAAATCTGGTTAAAACTACTCGAAGCAGCGAAAGCGTTCTAGTACTGAAGAGCTTGTTTTGTCTGGCACTCTTCAGAGTACAAAATCGTCAAAATTGGAATTGAGAAAAAATCAATAAAACTTGTACCATACAGTGTTTTAAAAGTAGGCAATGTACCGCTAGCAAACTTTTTTCAAATTTGTTAAATGTGGTAAAGATAAAAGAAAAGGAGAGGGAAGCTAAGGCTGACCTTCACCGACAGTTGCTGCATCTAATGCAGATGACAGTCATAGAAATGTTAGGAAAAACCAAAGGATTAAAAATAAGGGAAATCAATAATCAACAACGTTCTGATGAACATGGTAAACAGAAGAAAAGGAAGACAGCTAAACTAACGATAGAGCAAAACCACTATTGGATGGAATAGAAGCAGAAAGAGGTTCGTCTAAGAGGGTAGCTATAGAGAAGTTAGGATCACAAATATCTCGAGCATAAACAGACAGACATAGCTTATCAACGAAGCAAAAGAGATACTAAAACCATTGACAGAACTTTACACGTTGATGATTTCATAAATTGTCTCAGAAGTCGGAAAGCAAAAAACACAACAAGGACAATGCTGGATACTATAAGAACTCATGGATGTTGGAAAACAGAACCGTTCACTTTGCAAGATATCGGTTTAAAAGAAACACAAAATGGTCTGGGACGCTCTTTATATATATGCCGCCGCTTCCTTCGCTCACTAACGTCCACTATCGGCCATCACCGAGCCATATATAAACAATATCAGAAATATAATTTAGGGGTTCGGGAAAGATTTCTATATATGCAAAGTTTATAAAACTTGTAGTCTTTTGTGCATCTTACAGTTAGTAAGAAACAATATTAGGTACTCGTATCGGCTACTTGATAAAAACATACCAAAGACGCACTCACTTGGGTTTTGGTGTGAGAACAGGTACTTCGATTCTTGTAACAGGTTCAAGTGGAGGCGCCACACTTCGACTACTCTGATTACTTCTTTCTTCTATTATGACAGAAGGAGCTAGGGTATACTTCGGTGAACCCAACATAGAACGTTTCTCATTCGAGGCCATGTCATCAACTAAGTAGTGTGTTCTGTTTGGAAAGCTCATGAAAATTGCGGCAGTAGTCAATCGTCTTGCCATCCGAGATAGTGCATTTGGTTGATAGTGCATTACTTGGGTGGTATTACATTCCTTGAAGAGGTATTTAAGTGTTTCAGACGACAAGGGCACCTAAAAGTTGGAAGAGATGTGCTGTTAAGGAAGTATATAACAGGGGCGTGCATGGCATGCGTTAAAGTTTTTAAAAATGCCTGAAAACACGATGCTGTTTCAGTTTAATACCATTGCATCAATTAGGAACAACTTAGCTTTCAGTTTCAGGGTACTTTTATTCTGTTACTGCTATATAATTTTCGTGAACTTTTTACAATTTTACCTTCAAACCAAGCTAACGCGTCCTATCCCGCTATCTGAGCTGTCCTTAATTTTCTTGCAATTCTTTTTCTGCCTGCGCTCGATGTGATCGTTACCCGATACAAAAAGGCCCTTGGGAATGGGTCTAATGAATTCAATGGCAACAGTCAGGTGGCGTTTGTTCAGCCGATTAACGTAGAGTGGAGAACAGTACCAATCGAAGCTGAAGCAGCAGACAAGGCATGGAACTTTCTTGGTACGTACACGATGAAAGAAGAATTGTTTTTCTGGACAAATTGAATCCTAAGACAGACCCATTTAATGAAGGAAATTTTCTGGAAAAGTTAGAGCTAGTGAGCGTGCTGCATCCTATGGCCAAAAATATGGCAAACATGAACTTTTGTACTTGTTTCCATCAATTCCCAAATGACTTCCATGATTTTCACAATTGCTTAGTTTACAGACAGTGCTGAGAGTTAACTTTCTGCGTTTGCGAGCTCGCCTCTGTTTAAATGACCAAAATGTTTCTGTTATAAGTAATTGATCTCTTGATAAAAGATAGACAATTACCAAACGTTGAGGTGACCAGTGATTGCTGTCCTTGCATGCCTAGCTAGAAGAGTCACGGCATGCCCTTTGTATTCATTAAAATGAGTTTTGTCGTATTGTCTCGATGCTATTCATGTCTCGGATGGGTTTTTATGACATTGATGAACGCTGAGAGCAGGAACATTTGTTGTGTATTTGGAATGCTTGAATGCCGCATATGGAAGGTTATTGAGGAGCGTGTTATTTTAAAGCTGTAGATAAGCAGGGAGCAGCGGCGCAATCTTGCAAAAAAAAACCATTCGCATTACTGAAAATGCAGCAAATAAAGAGTCGTCGTTTCAGAAGGAGGCTGATAATAAAGGAGACGTACACAAAGTAGTACTTGAAACTGAGCTACAAAAGTTGTAAGTTTGAGAAATATATGAAAATGTGAAGATATGGCACAACAGTTTCGCTTAGATGGACCCCAGAAAAATATGGGAACATTTGGCACAATGCAACTTAAGCATTTATTCATATATCTGTAGAATGAGCTTGAATACTCCATGTGCCAAGTTCTAGATATGTAATGTAGCACTTAGTCAAATGGATACCAGGGGAGACGTCGAGTTAAATTTGTGAGTTGTGAAGAGAATACTCGGTGTTCAAAGATGGAATTTATATTTGTAGTTCCCGGTTGGATAGAATCCTGAATCTAAATCATAACACGTTGTTAACAGTAGCCTCTTTCAAAGAGGCATTGTCACTGGTTTATGCAAATCAAATCCTTCTTGGTATACTGCCAATTAAGTAGCAAGTCCCTTTATACAAATATGGTGAAACGGGTGAGGGCATAGGTAACTTGAAAATGTTTTGATCTTGGCACTGCCGAATGTTCTAAAATTACTTATCAACCAATAAAACTCTAGCCATTTTTCAGGTATCTGCTTGTTGAAATTTTGCATTATCGCGGCACACTTGTTCAGGGATGGTGGGCCATAAATACTATATTTGAAACTTTTCTCAGAATCCTATTTTTTTCTGAACTTCAATAGAAGCAATTGGTCCACAGATATAGTGAGTGCGGATCAACAGAAAGAAAAACGGGCTGTTTTATTCATGAACTTAAACTACGGACACTTCTTTGTTACGGCCTAAGACTCGATTACCCTGGTGCAGGTCAAATTTAACCATTTTCAACCTTTTCGATAGATATTGCGATCACGAAGTCAATGTCTCCTATCCCGGGAGATATTCAGTTACCAATGTAGGAATCCATTTCAGGAAAAATACAACAAGAACTTGGGTATTTTGAATAGTCTACTTGAAACGTAAAGCTGTGAGACACAAGTGAAACAATGATGTGATTCTATATCTATCCTTTAAAATGCTTGGAAGACTCATATGTACGATTTTATTGCACCGGTGAACTCGTCTTTCAAACCCCACCGGAATAAATTGGTTTTCTTCTTCTGAGATGGCTGGCACCTTATACGTGGGTACATGGTGAAAAATTGTTTTATTGTATTTCGGATACAGGAAACGTTCACTACGCCATACTTAAAAAATATATTTCCATTTTAGGTTGTACAAGCATAACCAAAGCATACCTGAGCCTACGCCACTGCTTCCAAATAACCGAGTTTACTTCTACTCGACAGGAAAGGGAGAAATGATGCCCTGAAGAGTTGCGAGATCATACTTTGCCCTGTGTATAAACTCAAACCCTTGTTAATCCTTCAAAGGAAAGCTCGCGCTCGATTATGGAACCTCAATCACGAATATCCAGCTCTCTAGCTGCTTAGGACGAAATCTTCACTGGATGTTTGAGGATAATGCAACTCTATCGTGAGCCTGCGCGGGAAAAAAAACTTAACCTAACTTGTAACTATTGCTGCAGTTTACTGTTAATTAGTTTGGGGAATCATTTCAGTGGAAGACCCAGAATATCAAATTATTCTTTCCAAGATCGATATTTTAAAATACGTTAAGAACTTTTATTCTTAATAGAAGCGTCCTACCTTTGTCCTCAAATCTTTAGTTTTCATGTTCATGATACAACAAAATAAACGGTACAGACAATCACACTTTGAAAGAAATGCTCGTTGCAGTCGACGACCAGGATCCCTAAAAATGCCAATCACAACTGTCAAATTGTATTATGATTAACAACATTGTGTACCCTGGAATCATTAAAAGAGATCAAAATCATTACATTGGACTGCTAAAGTTGACAGCATTTCAAATTAATTATTGTAATGAAAATCATCGCCTATGCCTTCTCTCTTCAGGTATTGGGTTTCAATCAAAATTCGTGCACTTAGACGTGTTCGGAAATGCGTATCCCTTGATATGTGTAAGATTTTCAGACACTCAACTTTAGCTTGACAGAAAAGCAATGGTGAACAATAGCTATCGAATAGATATTCCCAATATACGAGCTGTGTGTTCTTGAAGAGAATTTTACTTTTTCTAGAGTAAAAATAAAGAAATGAACTTTCCCTTGCAACTTATGAAAAATTTGAACGCTCCATGATATTTAAAGTTACTGAAGCTAATAGGGGACTTTTTGCACAAGAGCAGTGCTTAATAGCCGCCCCAAACTTGCTCTTAAGGCCCTTTCAGGAGGCTTATCACATACTTTGAACGACTTCAATGAATGCAAAACACAACCCTCACACGTAGTGCTCGATTGAAGTGTTTAATGACCGTTGGTAGAATAAAGTTAAGAAAGTTTGGACTCCATTAATACCTCTCATATGCCTAGGATGGGAAAGCATCAATAAATCAGCGAGTACTCAAGGTAGATATTAGTGTTTGAAGGGCAGCTAGAACTAAGTTTTTTCTGTGGTGATTATTAGCTAAAACGTGTCATGTGATGCCTAAACATATCCCGTATTCGACTGTCAGAGAGAATTCAAACACGGCATATGGAAGTCGAATGCAGCAAAGCAAGAAAAGTAAACAACTCAGCAAAGCCTCGAGCAAAGCCTTCCGTATTCTAACCGTTTGGACTATGTAACTAATAATATTCACAAAATTATATTCGAAATTGTTGAAGTATTCATCGTACTCTAGGCTAATCCTCACAGTTCTTCATCAACTAACAAAACGTTGAAGTCTCGATAAGAAAAGTGATTGAAACAATGGGCGTGAAAGATTTCCCAGAATATAATAAACGGGAAACTAGAATAAAAAATGTGGGAAAATACCAAAATTTTATGATAAAATGTACATCATCATAACTCAGAAACGTATTAAAGTGTTAACATATCACAAAGGTGGCTTTCAAAATGTCACGGACTTTAAGATATGTTTCGAATGTAAAGAATTTTCCTGATATGAAAGATACAGAGACCATGACTGAAAACAATAAAGGGGGCGTTGGAATAATGTAGTCCTGGGTAGGAAAGGAAAAGGCGCGACAGAGGACGTCTTGTGGAGACCATGGAGTAACGCAATTCTAAGCCATTTGTATGAGGTCGTTACATTGTACTGTATGTGTTTTATTGCATCTTATTTTGTCTTATAGATCGCTGGACACAGAGACATATAAAAGGCAGATTTATATATATTACAAAAATAATTGAAAGTTCTAATAAATCAATAGGCTCACTGTATACACCCATAAAGGGACTTAAAAGTTTTACCTCAACTCCCATTGATCTTGATTTTCTTCATTGTCATCAGAATCCATTATCATCACCCTCTCGACAGGATCTAAAACCACCATTTCCATGACGTTATCCCTTTTTCCTTTCTCCATTTCTTGCAACTCCTATACAGAGTAGTACAAGCTGTTTACTGTTGGGATCAACTCTTGCATAACCTGAGTATCAATAAGTGCTTGAAATTTAAAAGAGATTGCTTTGGAAGCAATACCTTATTGATCTGTTAAGTTGTCCTTCTATTCATGAGGGAGTAGAATTTCATAACTTCTACTGTTTGCGATTTAATCGACGTCGTTATATCAGTTGTAAGAATACTTGATCGTATATCACCCCTCAAAACCCTGAATCAGATAGCAAGTGAATTAGTGTCCTAAAGAAGAACTAACAGTATAAGTATTCAAACGATTAACGAAATAAAAGTAACTGTTTAAGTATTTAAAAATTTGTTAGGATACAAATGTTATTATCAGTAATTCTACCAACGATGTGTTATACAGGTCATAAAAATTAGGAGATTGACGTTTTATCGTTGTTTGTACCAGGATTTGAAGAGCCGTGCGCCGTAGTGTACTATCTCTGGCTAACTTCTTCTGCCTCCTCTTCTCAAAGGGGAACATTTTGCAGAAAAGAAGGGAGTAAAAGACAAGCAATCTGATGTTGTCAACGTCAAATCCATTTCTATTATAAAAGCAACTTATTTCGTTGGCTCACACTTAAAACGCAAGCTAAGGAGGCAACGTGGGCCGTTTCCGACGAAAGAGCTCCACAGACCGAAGGAAAGCACATATATCAAACTACATCAAAGTTACAGTTAAACACAAAACACGGCAATTATTCGAATCAGTATCTCTCACAACTTCAATTAACAACATTAGTACCAAATTTTTAATTTTTTTTCATTGTAATAAACCCTGATCAAGGCTGAAGTCTTTACTAGGAACGGGTTACTTTTCCTTTTCCGATGACAATCTATCCATGCTTACTTTTTATGCTTACTTTTCATGTATTTAGTGCTTGCTATTCTTGCTATTAATGCATGTAGTCCCCCTTTTGCCCTATCTCTCGAAACATAGTTTCCCACTTCACGAGAGCAGATAACAGATCACAGAACCTCCGGAATCGTGGCAGGCAAGCTCAGGGTCGGTTCGAACTGAAGACCCTAGGAGTGTGAGTCTGACACTCTACCACTATGCCAAAACTGTGTAAAATGCAAGAGGAAAACAGAATAACAACATATTCGGAAGTAACCAGGAATATTCAGTGACTAGCTCTGTTATCAACGTTTCGGTAAAGTCTGAGAGATACTATTACAATCCTATCAGCTCATAACATTATATTCAAAACATTGAAGGGCTTTGAGATTGACCTTGACTTCTATTTCTTTCTTAAACTTTTAAGTTTAGATAAGAGAAAATTTTGATAGAAAAGGAACATACTTATGACAATATTGAGTATTGATATGCTAAAAGTAAGAAAATCACCCAGCAAGTCACACTCAGAACCTCAAGAGCTTAGAATATGCTTCAGATATCCTTTTATTCATCAATGGTCTCCTGAAACTATTGCATATTACTGTTGGAAACATTGTGCGTCAACGATTGTTTACCATACTTTTGAATTCTCCATGTTCTGCGGGATGCAAACAAAATGAAGTCTGCTCAGAATACGCTAAAAATTTTTTTGTTTGGCCATTTGCAGACAATAGATAGGCACAATATAATGTGCAATTCG
>JAAAKL020007018.1:0-17342 GCA_010016065.2 Carybdea cf. marsupialis auct. non (Linnaeus, 1758) | reverse complement strand
ACAGAGTTGTATCCAGTGGGACTAGTTGAATTTTATCACGATAGATAACAGAGTATACAATCACAAATCTCGGTCTTCTCGTTGATCTGGAAATATGGGAACGTGGGAGTGAGGCATTCAAAAGCTGATTTTCCGCTGTTAGCCCAATGTTCATATGACACACGTTTTTGGATAGACGGACGCTGAGATTTCAGCGTCGATGCTACGATGGTAGCGTCCTTCCAGGTAAAAAGGGTATTAGCTGCATTTCAGCACCGAGATCTTATATAACCTAAAGCCCTAATATTCGCAAAAAGGTTTGGCTACTTTATTGATGGTTGATACATTCACTTCTATCGCATAAAGTATCGTTGTTAAATCTTCCAATATAAACCTATTGGAGGCATTTGCATAATAATAGAAAAAGAATAGAATGATATCCATCCAAATCGACGAACGAAGATCGGGTCTTAGGGAAAAGAGATACCTCGTTAATATCCTTGATTATCTCCATGATTATTTGTATTTCCATTGGGCTAAAATGTTTTGATATTTTGTTGGTTTTGTTTCACGGAATCGGACTGCCTCGTTAATTTTAATCTCACGTACAGGTTTCCGAAGTTATACGTGATTCCTTAGCAAAGTTTTTCCAGAACGTGGTAATTTTTTGACGTTAGAAGAAACAATTCAGTCGTCATAAAGGACCTGGAAGTTCAATTGTTGATGCTGGAAATTCAATACGAGGAAAACAAGTCTGCGGACAGCAGAGCAGTTTTAAGCTCTTCCACACGGACTTGTGAGAAGTACATTCAACCTGCAGCAAAAAAGAATAGACGGAGGCTTTTCACTACAATAAACAAAACACCAACACATTTCTAACCATTTTCTAAAAAGAGTATTTAGATGGAATAATACTCAAGAAAATGACTCTGTGCTATTCTTGATCTCTTCCTGTAACCTCAATAAGCACTATCAGTTTCAAATCACACGAATATTTCATAAAGGAAGTGAAACATATATGTAGGAAGAAAAGAATCTGATATGAGAAGTTATGACCCTTAACATGATACCTTTACTCTGTAAGATCATGTTTTTGGAGAAAGCAAAGTTTAGGTTAACTAAAAGTAACAATTGTTTGCATTCATTTGTTCAAAGGTTGTTAATATGGATTCCAAAAATTTGAATACATCTTACCGAAATTAGATCATCTTTAACTTCATTTTTTATTAACCTACTTTATGTGATCACATTCTGATGCTGTTAGAATGAGAATGCAAGGAAGACAAGAATAACTACTAAAACAAAATTTGTCATTTATGGCATCTTATTGAAGACCTTAAAAACCAAGTAGTGAAGTTACAAGAACATATTTGACTATGCAAATGACTCAAAGTTAAAATTATGCATTTTCCAAACCCTGGTCAAAAGACAGAAGACCTAAAGACCTTCACGAAGGGTAGGAAATAATGAATCCTAGCCCCTTCCCCTTAATTGTTTGACCTTGCCCTTCATCCCAGCGCGTTATAACAAGTGTAAATAAGGTTTGAACTTAGCTGAACTTTCATTTTTTAGATGGACAAATTTACATACTTGTATTTTAAATTAAACTGAAATTTGCCAAAAACTTATGTTTTCAGCTTTTACAGATATTTCTGTTAACAAAACGAATGTCAGTATTCCTTGTGTAGCATAATTTACTGGTATTTTTTGCAGATATTTAGCAGTATAAGATATATATACTTCTTTAATATTTTAGCATAGAAAATAAGAAAAAATCATCTTTCAGTTGAAAATATTAAAAAATATAATGTTGTCGCATATATGTGTGGTAGCGCTTAAAGGATTAAATTGGCAGTTTTACTTAAGTGTACTTTTTAACACGTTCTTAGCTCACATATTATTTACATAAGGATCATGAAATATGGAAAAAATAACATGAAATATAAAAGCCTATCTGCAAGTTACTGTTTAGGGAGTAATGTCTTCCTTTTAACTACCAATACAAATAAAATGTTAGCTAAAAAAAACATAAGAAAAACGTTTCATTCCTTCCCTTGGGGACAAGGTCGTTATAATGTTAAGAATAGTCACAATGTTACTTCTTACACATAATTGCCATACGAATAATTTTATGATTACATTGGTATATTGTAAGAGATATATAAAATACTTTATTTCAAATAAATCACACAAGTTAAAATTTAATAAGATACCAAATCTTTTTTCATTAATTTATCAATTGAAAATCTTCAGGTGTGCTTCTAGCCAAAATATTGGTAAAGGGGAAACAAAGAGAATATACTGCAGCCAACGTTCCCGTGGTCGTTATGTCATCATACATCTATCAAAGACAGAGTTCCTAACATTGTGCGAGGTGGAAGTTTACGGCTTTGGTAAGACATAAATGGTAGACTTGATGCTATTTTTGTTACATTTGTTTGCGCACATTTAGGTCTCCAAACTGCTACATACCTTTGAATGAGAGACTAAGTTATGCAACGAAATTTAATTTATTTTATACAATTGTTTACCATAATCAGTATGATTGTTTCCGTTTTTAAGACGAAGAATTGGTTTTGGCCATGTAAAATTTACGTTTCCTTAATTATATACAGCAAATATCAACAAAAACATTAATAGTGTACTTTCCTTTGTCCCATGAAAGAAATTAACAACGAGCATTCACGGATAAAAGTAATTGAAATCTTGTAATAAAGTAACTCCGAATCAGTCCGAACTCATCAACAACATGCAACATGCGGACTCGGCTTACTTGTAAAGTACATAAATACAGACTTTGTACGCAATACACTCTCTACAGGTTGCCTAGTAACTTGTTATGACCTTTTCACTAACTAGATAAGGAGTTATGCATATATCTGTTTCTTTCCGTTAAAGAACGAGGCCTTAAAGACGAGGGGCACTCAGCCAGGTTTCTTTCGTCCACTCTATAATCTGTCAGAAATCTTTTGCCCTGCCAGATCTCTGCTAATTAATAATTTTTAGAAACATTGAGAGGCTTAGGTTATCTTGATTTAAGCCCCTAAAGTATTTTTTTTGCCTGAACGCATGAAACACAATCTTTATTAAAAATTTGATTCGATGTTATATGTAATCTCTCGATTGCCACTTTTGTTGTTGAACTCAATACTTGTTTTGACGAGAGGGCAATAAAGATAACAGTATTTATACATGACGTTTTATAGCCATTTTTCTCTGCCTTTGATAAACTTTTTATTTTTCCAGATAATTTTTACGTTTTCCGTAAATTATTGCGAATAAGTCGTACCATTTTATCAGTCTGATTTTACCAAAATCCACAATAGAAAATTTGTAACGTACTGATGCAAACTCTAAAATTTTGCTTTATCTCCATAAATGTTTATCACTATGACGTTTTGTGTGCATTACTGTACTAGAGCTCTCCAAAACTTCCGAGCTCATAGCTGTTTTTTTTGTGACAGTGTGTTCATTCTTCATATATCTCAAGTCTCGTGTATCATGATTGTAGCATATCAGGAGAGGTTCTCAAGATTTGCACTCATAGATTACTTTTTGTTTCTCTTTGTTTTGATTTGATATTTTTTATCGTTAATATTTTTTTTACTGAGAAATTCTGAGAAATTTTGTGCACGCGGACAATTATTTAAAGGATTCTTTTTTTAATGCAAAAAATGCTTTTTCACAGTTTGTTAATTCAGAATATCAAAAATTAAAATAATATGTATAATTGAGAATATAATCTATTGGTTAGGTATCATTTTTCCTTTCCCAATAACCGTATGTATATAAACATCACTGAAATGTTAAAAGAGTAAGTAAAACGATGACTCTTGATATTTACCTATATTTTCCTTTCAAAGGCTTGATACTTCCAAAGCCAACATATTTTTATTATCAGAGCTATATCATAATTTTTAGAAAGAGTATAGTTTGTAGAGAAACCCTCTTTTGGGGACAGATACATGTGTTATTACAAATTCTATTTTCCTCTCCTAAACCCTTTCTCTGTGAATCTTAAAACGTTTATAAATGTAAGATGTATAGGTTTCCCATATTCATCACTTATAGTCTAAGAGCAGTGATTAACATAATTTCAATATACGTATTAAGGTCGAAGACTCCTGTTCTCTTCAATCAGTGCATTTTAACCCTATTCTTAATGAGCTTTCTGGTGCACTTCTGTGTCAAATGAAGAAGTGGAGCTGGAATAGGAACGATTGGGAGTGTCATTAAATCGAGAAGACTGACATGAATGGGGTACATTTGTAGAATGGGTGAAGAAAGGAGAACAAAATTTGAAACAGAATGGAGCCCTACATGTCAGAGGAGAGCGAATGGGAGACCAGAAAAGACATGGAGGCGCAATATCTGCCCCATTACTCCAGAACATAGACAAGGATCAAATCAAACCTTCATATGTAGTCAAAGGGTCGGGTTTGGTAAAGAGAGTTAGTTAAAGCAGAGATTGACAACGGTTATCTGTTGGTTTGATTCAGTCACTAGATGGTGCATTGTGTTATTTATGTCACAGCAGGACTGGACATAGGTGTAACCGACAAAAATGTATGCGAACATATGCTATAATAAATTTCATGAAAAGTCACAAAATTTCAGGCCAAAATGGTTAAATGTTTTTAGAAAGTACATTTTATATATTATTGTTACAGATCCTTGGGAGGAATGGAATTTTGCATTTGGAAGGAATGCACGTCAATCAGGTACCCATCAGAGTTATGGACCGCATTTAGGGGTGGATGGAAACAAGGACAGAAGTTTGAATAGAGGAGGCTGCATTCAAACACTTAAGCAGACTTATCCATGGTGGAGAGTTGACCTTGTTACAAAAGTTACAGTAGCAGTCGTTGTGATAACAAACACATTCTCTACATGGCATGCAAATATTTTTGTGACAGTTGGTAATGATGACGTTTATGACAGTATTACTAATACTAGGTAAGAATATTGATAGATTTTGAGAAAGTTTAGCCTAATGTATATAGTAGTAGCGTTGCTATATTAGTATTTTAAGTTCCAAAATTTTGTCTTAAATAGAAACTCGAACAGGAAGAGAAAGTGGCAGTTCATAAATTAGATTACAAAGTCCCATTTCTACACCTATCGTTGTAAATGAATCACGTCTTCGAACAACCTAGGTTGGAATTGCTACTTTGATTTATCTAGAGTATTGTGATTTAAGTGGAGGAGGATTGGGGCTTTCATATTGAGATAATTGTATTTCTTATATGTCACAGAGAATTTAATAAAATGTTGTAAATCAAATGAATTTCTACACCACTCATCTGTCTTTAGAAAAAATGCATTAATAAATAGTAAACTAATAAAAGGGATGAAAAAACAACAGGATTAAGAATGCTAGAGGTAGCGAAAGGAAATGTATTTCTGTCTACTTTAAACAGTTGATTAAAACTGTCTTGGGACAATTAGCTGAAACTATTTTGTTTTGTTTTCCAATATAGAAGTAAAGCAAAACCAACATAAAATATATTTACAATAATGGCCACAAACAATCAGTACAATAGGTTAGATCTAGAATTGATCTTTTGGGCGTTTTGTTATGGGATATTTCTATTCTTTATCATGTTACCAGGATTTATAAAAGCTTTGCATGATTCAATTGAAATCATCTTAGCTGACTCTTACTATCAAACAGTCACATTCTTTATCTCTGACCTCTCACATGTCGTTTTATAATAACAGTACTCATCATTATAAGTTAGAAGTAGCAGTCGTGCTATTAAACAATCAGTATAGTTGACATTCTTCGCCAAAGAATGTCTTGTTTCTTAAACTTCGAATTCTATAAAAGGCTTTATAACTTCTAAATTATGTTTCTTTTTCTCTTGTTTTTTTTTCTTGTGACATACTCGACTTCGAGCGTAGCCTGTTGCCCAGCCACAGTGAGCATTGTCCTTGCGAGAGAGCACATTTACAGGGGTGATCTACCGTTGCTTTCCCATCCGATAGTTTATATGTCGGGCTGGGTGATATTCGAATTTGCAATCTCAGACATGTGATTCCTACTCCTTAACTCTTATTAAACAATACAAAAAATAGATATGAAGCTAAATTAGAAAGCAGACTTTCAAAAAGTAAATAACAAGAACATTTATCCAAAATGGCGTCTTGGCTAGTGGTGGATGGTGACTTTGATAGCTACGAAAATCTATATTTAGAAAAGTATAGATCGAAAATCCTACATTTTTAGTGTAGGATCAAAAATTTAGTGTAGGATTAAAAAATGCATCCTAGAGGTAAGTATTTCAAAATTTACCGTTACAAAGTTATATAAAGGGGATGTAAGTAAGGTCTCTGCTCCTCTTAGAGCAATGATATCTGATAAATTCTCAATCAGGACAGGGATAACCGACGCCGTGAGTTTTGGGCCCTTTAAGTAGAGTTACGAGAAAGGCTTGTTAAGCCCTAGCGAGCAACGTTTAGTGTATTTATACAACAGTAAAATATACCAAGTTGATTCCTCCTGTTATCCTTCTTTCATTAATAGATGCTCAAGAAATGAAAAAGTCGCAGGTGGTGAAACTAAACCAGTGTATTGTGTTCCAGTAATATTGGGTCGTTACGTGTTCGTTGGTTTGTCCCAACATGCTTACCTAGTCTTTTGTGAGGTTGAAGTACATTCCACAGGTGAGATTAGGGATAAGGAAAAATTAATAAAATATCATAAACTTTTACAAAACACAATGAATAAATATCTACTTTCCAATTCTATAGCTGAATTTTCACGTGAGTTACTGCTAATCTACTAACGGTTCGATTTTTCATGTATTGCATCGTCACACACACACACACACACACACACACAGACACACACACACACACACACAAACGCAGACAAACAAGCGTCAGCAGTTCACGTCCCATTCATTTGACTTAAACAGACGGAGCTCTAAACTTGTTACCAAAAAAATAGAATAATATCAGTAAAATATAAAATATATTAAATGTTGTAAAAGCACAAGTGAAAAGCTTTTAAAACGTCTATTGACTGTCTAGATAATGTAAAGATTATAGGTCGTATTCTGGAGAATGCACACATTAATACTAAAAGCAGGACAACTTTTTAGTAAAAAAACATTATGTGTATATTTGTCACTTTGTTAAATCACCTATCAGCTTTAGAGAAATGCTTTTATATCAGTAGTGAATGCAGTGAGGCTAACTCGCAGCCCTGAAACATCGTTCGAAGGTGAAACACTAAGATTCTCCTGACTATTACAACGTAATATAACTATGTATACAGCGACAGACTTTTGTTTGAAATTTAACTATCAAAAAAATCACTTTGCTAGAAAAGGGCCCCCAGTAAATTGATTTATTGCAAGTCTTCAGGCTTTTTGCCCATTCTTGTTGAGTTTCTAAAGACTAATTTTAAAAGTTCGAGACATGTTAAAAGTTTGAAAAATATTTATCAGGTCGTCCATGAAATACGTGAACAGTTAGGCTCTATTCACACTAAAAGTTTAGGGTACAGGCAAGTGTTACATAGATTCTTCAATAAGAAACTTTGTTAATACTCACACTGCAGGCGTTTTCAAGTGCACAGACGCTGGGAGCACTGAGTCTAAGTACATTTAATAAAGAATTCACTATTTTCTCGCTTCTTTTGGTGTCAGTATTGTTAACAAGGTAGCTTTGTACGTATTAAGGCGAAATATAGCTAAACGTACCAGCATCTAAGTTTCAAGCAATCTTGTTACAGTAAAACTAAAAGAGGTAGATTGGATAGAAATTAGTTGTATATCTTTGCTGTTAATATCAATTAATACTGCAAGTTGTTAGCACTAGTGCATGCTATGCTAGCTTCGGACGACGAACTGTGAACGTGAGAATGCAGCCGATTAGCTTGAACATGTTTTTTAATTGTGCACTAGCATTTGCCTTCCAAACAAGAATTATGAAAGCAATAGTCATTTTGTATATTACTATAAACTTTATAACTCTGATTCTTTTGGGTAGGAGAAATTAGACCGGGTATTTTCTGTATCTTACAGGCAATTTCTAAGTTAAATGATGACGGGAAGGGTTGGAAAATTTATAATCTCATGTAGACACTGCTTGAGAAGAAAGACCGAGCAGAAAGTTACAATGAAGGCTATCATACGTCGCCAATCTTATTTCAGTTTGGTTCTATTTTCAAAAGTTGAATGGCCAGCGTAAGTGATGGCGAACTGCTTTTTCTAAATGCTCATTTCTTTAGCGATCTAAGATCCGTGTTTTCAAAGGTTCTCAGCGCTGTTAGTTTACCCTCTCTCAACACAGACACTTTTTTTCCTTGAGATATTCACTTTTCTACGCTTCCTTCCTTACTATGCTCCATACACATACAATGATGTAAGCATGGAGGAAGGGATATTGAGAATATCAAAATGCCGAGGACAAAATTAATTTTGTACTTTTGTATCAGGTTTATTTGTTTTTAATAGTATATCTATCTATCTGTCTACCTATTCGTTTATCTAGCTATTTAAGTATCAATACAATATTGAAGCAACACCGATAGCTTGAAAAAGTTTACGTTACATGGACTCGTTGTAATCGATCTTCCTGGAATCGTATATTGACTTAGTTCAAACATATAATGAATCACATCCTTCAATGCTTCGCCTACAAGAGACCTCACAGCTAACAGAATCTACTCCGACCAGTTGCAAAAGCAGAATTCGCACATTTTGCAATGTGAGCACTGCTCTCACTTTGTTATTAGCTTGTGCTCTACTCTTGCAGGGAAACAAAGCCTTATCCCTCTGGTTTTTCAGATCCCTCCTCGTTCTACCTTTCTAATCTACATAGAGCAAAAGTTGAGACCTCCCTATTAACTGCATCAAGATTGACTTGTCGTACTAACTGATGGACAAAATGTATGTTGCTTCTGTTGTGGGGGCAATTATGATCTGTTTTTATTCAATAGGTAATGTGGCTTTGCGAAAGCCATCAAGGGAATCATGTACTGGAGCAGGATCCTCTTCCTACGCTGTTGATGGAGACACAAGCCAAGAATTCTCAAAAGGTAGCTGCACACATACTTGCGAGTCCCTAGGACCTTGGTGGAGGGTTGACTTAGAGGTTGAGGTCCCTATAGAGCGAGTCGTTATAACTAATCGCGGTAATGGAGTTGGAAATCGACTTAATGGATTCGAAATCATTGTTGGAAATGACGACCAACTTGACAGCAGTGAAAATGTTAGGTAATTATAACAGTTACTTTCCGTATTATCTAAATATATCATCTAGACTTACAGACCTAAATCACCTTCAGAGACCCGAAATAAATTGCAGTAAGTTAATATCACGACTCCCGCAGAACAGTTTTAAGTAGATAAACCAGCAGCTGAAATAGTGCAAAAATTTTGGGCGTTGGTAAAAGAGATGAAATAGCTTGGGAAAGGATTTCCTTTTTGTATAGCAAAAGCATAGCAAACTGTTAATGTAATGCAATTGCTATTTACCCATGGCTACCCTTGTTTAATAACTATGTTAAATCAATCTGTTTCACTTAAGTATCTTTTCATAAAAGTATATATATGCCACGTTTTTGAAAATTCTCGATGTTATAAAATTGGAAATATGAAAACTCGTTGGTTAGTTTTCATCGTAGGTATGTTACAATCGCAACCTTAAATATGTTATTAGGGTTTTGTTTTCTTATCTTTGTTTGTTAATCACAAATAAATGTCATCTACAATAATTCGTATGCATCATCCATAAATTTGCGCAAAATGCGATAAGAGCTCAAGTTAGTATCGCCAGCTATGTTTCCCGTAGTCGGTGGAGAACAACATGTTTCTAGACCAGTTAGTTGTGGCCACTTGTACGTGTGTCTAGGCATTGCGAAATTTTATTATTAAAGAAACATAAGTTTTGTTTGTGTGCTTCTAAATCAGTTTTAATGTCGCTCTACACTTTGCCTTTCAAGCCTCGTAAAGATTATTTGTTTGAATGTATTTGAATGTAAAACGTATTTTAATTGGATGATTTAATGGTGGTATTGGTACACAGTCTATAATGATGCAATGCAATCGTCCTCTCTTCAGGTGTGCAACTAACCAAAGTATATCTGACGCCGAAACGAAAACAGTAAATTGTTCTCAATCAAGTCGAGGACGATACGTCTTTGTTACAGTGCCAAGATCTACCGTTTTGAGTCTCTGTGAAGTTCAAGTCTATACCTACGGTAAATATATTTTATCTTTACTGACAATGAATGACTCGTTCATCTGTTTTTAAAGCTTTCCTTTAAGAACATTCTGTTCCTAAAACAGGTACAAAAAATTTACATTGACATAATTGCTATAGAATCAATCAGCATAGAATTATTGAAAACACTCGAGAAATGCTCTGGAAGTTCTCGGGTGACTAAATGCCAAATTTGATATAAAAATAAGTTGTATTATTTCTTTCTTCTTCTAAACTTCACACTTACAATGAGTTCGTTATTGATAATGTATTGTACTATTCCCCATCACATTTTTTCTCATGCTATAAATATGGTCTACCAACTTTTGATGCTTCTCATTAGGTTGATACACTTTCAAGCAGTAATTATCCCAATGAAGGGATCTATGTTACAGACAACCTTTCTTCCATAACTGATTTCTTCAGGTATATAGGTCTTCTTCCTATAGACCTGAGGCGATCAGTTATAGACGAAACGTTGTCTGAGACATAACTTTCTATTTTGGTGTAATATTCCTTTTTAACTTTTGATATCCCGCTATATGCTTATAATGATCCTACTATTCATTTTGGTAGTATATTGGTGTTCTTTAAATTAAGTTTTGACGCCCTAGAAATACCAAGGAAATGGAACGAGGGTAACAATATTGAGTGACAAATGTAGTTGACAACTGTAGTTACTTTTAATATTTTTTGACTAAGCATCGATAAACAAACCGTCAGACTACGTACAAGAAATTGGACTGGCAAGATAAATGTAATACCACGATGCGAAGCTATTATAACTTTGTGATCCGTGATAGTAAAGAGTAGCTTGGTGTTTACAATGATCATAAGATTGTTTTCCTTGACAGTAAAGTGAGATATGTTCTAGAGAACAGATAGTTGTGGGAAAACGCTTTAAAATCTGTGGGGCATAGTGTTTTTATTCCCTAAACCCATCGCCTTGGTTCTTAGATGCATTTTTATGCAATAAAGAAACGATACAACTCTCCTATGTTCCTATGTCAGTTTGAATTATTTGTTTATTCGAATATGATTATTCGATGAACACCTCCTTAAGATGCGGAAGCCTCATGAGGTCACTACGATAAAATGCTTTGTTATATTTCCTCAGTTCTCTTCTAAGATTGTTTTGTAGATAAGTCACTGATGTCGAAAGACAACAGAAAAAGGAACCATTCGATAAGAAGTATTGAGTTTGTTAAAATTTATTAAAATTAACAAGTTTTAAATACAATTTTCTGATAAAAGATCAAGTACAGGTTCTAGGAGATTTCTGCTTGCGAGAAAGTATTGGTCGGAGAGGCGATTCTTTCTTGTGGGCTTAGAGAAGGCTGCACATCCACGGACGTAGTGATCCTGAACGCCTATTACTATGCTAAACTTCTCGAATTAAAATAATATTTTTTGATAAAATAAATGCATTTAAATACTCAATCCCATTTTATTCTGTTGCCGTTCTTTTCAACATTATCTGGTGTTTGCAATTTGCTAGAGCCTTACAGTATGATATCCACTTTTTGAACATAATCTTACTGGTCAAGGAGAACGATGTCCGTACCTTTATCAAAATTAGTGATAAGGATTCCTAAGTTGTTTTTATAGATACCATAGCATGTCTATGCATGTAAAAGTACGCGAGATTGGTCGTTGTGCACTGCTACCCTGAAGCCAAATCATTTAGCAAGGCTTTTAGGGAGATTATTTGATTTGATTTTATTAGACCAGGCAGTTTTATTACCAAAATAATGAAGCTTGATTTTGCTAAATTTTTCTGATGCAATAGTTCTTTCTCGTTAATAGTTATATATACACGAAAATTATAAATTTTGCATTTAGATCATTAATGACAACGTTTGTATCTACGTCCAAGCAATTGAAAAGAACCGACGACCTTTCGTGTAAACTAGGAGTAGGTCGATTATAGTGACATTTAACTAAAAAAAATATAATCTTAAAGATGCCCAATTCAAATTTTTAAGGTTTTCCTTATTATATAGTTTACAACTTACTCCTATGTTCTCCATGTTATTTTCCTGATAAAAACCTGACAAAATAGACCATCATAGAATATCAGCATATACTTAGTCATCTATAGCAAAAGGCAACAAATCAAAAATAATATTCTTGCTCTTGATATTCTCTCTTTGATACAGCATAGAGCCAAACATTTTTCCTGCTATATATGAAAAAGGTTGCTATGTCACGGTTGTCAATACTATAGCAAACCTCTCTTCTTATCAACTTCTAAATTCAATAAGAAAGCAAAAAGGTACTATAAGGTGTCTACCACCTGATGGTTTCTATCTCTCTTAAAATCAGACTAGGAAAGTTATTAACCACTGGCAAAAAGAAATTCACTCCTTCCCACAGTTAAGCCCCTCAGTCTTCATAGGGTTTAGCTCTTTGTTGTAGGTTTTCTTGATTTAAGTTATTTCATGTTAGGACACTAGTTCTGATGCTGTTCTAATGTAGATAGACGAATTATGTACTGAGACATCTTTTTAGGCTTATTCAATTTAAATGAAATCCATTCTTTTCTAATTGTTGCTTCTCTCGTTTTCATTTTTAGAATGGCCGTAATGGTGTATTACATTTGCAACTATTAATTTTTTTTGCAAATAATAAACTGACGTCCAGACTAAAAGTCATTTTATGCGAATAGTTATAATAAAGCCTTGACCTTACACCACACTAGTTTCATCATTTGAAGTTGGAGGTCTATTTTGAACAGTTACATTTGACCTTGATTACATGACAAATTTTTGAAAAGCGATTAAAATTCATGTGTTTTAGATGCACTGAATACCTCTGATTATCATTTGATTTGACTTTTTTCTTTCTCACAACGGACAGATTTAGTTAACTGATCAATCAGTTTCAAACAGTAACGAAGTGTTTCTTGTCTCTTCTCTTAATGCGTAAACCTAAAATTACTGTTAAGTATATTAGAAATGCAAAATGCATACTACTTTTTATTCAAAAGTGTATAGTTCGAGAGAACCTGAAGTCCACAACTACATGTTAGATAGAATAATTAATTCTTTGCTACTAATTATATAAAAACACTTTTTTTTAAAATAAGAATTCCATTTATTAAGATCGCGAGGCTTGACTTCATCCATATTTAAGAACATTTAAGAATCACTTATAATATGTAATCAAAAACTTGAATATGCATTACATTTTAATGTACATGACTGTTGCAAATATCAGGCGTTCTTTTCTTGATTCATTTGATTAAAGAAAACACCAAAATATGACAAAAGACTAAATAAAAGAATTGTGAATTTGAATACTGAAAAAAAATATATAAGATTTTAAATTTTTAAGGAATTATTCTTCTGCTCCACTACTTAAAACACTGTTTTATTTTCAGAGAAATTTGAAATTACCTAGGAATATCGAAGGCTCATTTTTAAAGAATCGTTATGAATAATAAAGCTGAGAACGGCGTATGTAATTGTTATTAATAAGCAAACAGTGTAAAAGGTTTTTTAGCACGTTCCGCCTATAGGTGTTTACTTGAGTTGCTTCAAAAGAAAGCAAAGAAACTTTGGTCATTTTGACTGTCAAGTAAAAGGCGTTAATAGGAAGATGTTGTTTTTTTGTGAATTAATCATCTTTTGGCAAGATACTTTGCAACATACTTGCAACATTATAACCTATTATTATATCACAATTAATTTTGAAAATATACAAGTGTTTATCTCTAGCAAAGTTTCCTATTTACTTAGTGTGTTTGCACTGAGAATGTATTTTTATGAGCTTTCAGATGGTGGTTCATAAAGAATAAGGTTACACTCTGTTTCATAATTAGCATGTACATTTTCTTGCTTGGGAGAACAAAAAGAAAATGTTTTAAATATTTTTTATAATCGTATTAGTTAATTAAAAATTAAGAAAATCGACGGCAGTGAGTTTTTTTTAAACAACGTAGTGAAGTATATTTACAACAAAGGACATGCAAGAATCAAACCGTTAATACAGGAAAAAAGATGTGGAAGAGGAAAAGGACCTGAAAAACACTGTCCCTACAAGTCGCCAAGGCTCTGAAAGGGCTGGAAAAAGACGTCTATGGGTTCTCGTATATCATAAGGGATGCTTTCAACATGTTCTTAAATCATTGTCACTATACCACTCAGAACAAGTGAAATTCGACGTGGTCACCGGAAAGTTTTAAATTTTTTTTTAAGTAAATAATTTTTAAACACTGCTCCCTTTACTCCCAAATGCATCAACTTGGTAAAACAGCCAAAAATTTTTTTGCGACATTTGTATGGCTTGATGCCAATAGTTGTTATATTGCTGATAATGGCGATCAAACTGGGAACATGGTAGTTATTGGAATTTTTATCACAATATCTACAAGAAAGAACTCCAATATCACAACTTGGAAGTCACTACAGCTGCCAAAATGGTATGGCAACATGAGTAAGTTCAATTTTAGAAGTAGAGCTAAACATTAACACAGTTCAAAGACAAAGTGGGTTACATATAAACAAAAGAGATAATAAGGAATAATATTTAGGAAAACTATCCTAGATCAAGACATCATAACTTTGCAATTGATATGGTAAAAAAATCTAGAAAATTTTCCAAAATAGAACACCATTTATCTGTCTCTAAGGCTAAAATTTATAGTATGAGAAACAGAACAAAAAACGATTAAGTAATGTACAAATGTAAGAATTTGAGAGAAGAATACTTTTTGAATGAGAACCATAAAGTCAAGGACTACCCAAGGTTAAAAACAATTTGTCCGTTAAGGGAAAGAACATTAGATTTAAAGTCTTTGAGGGTAGAGGAAATATAAAAGTATAAAATAGAGCAAATATCTTTTTCGATCAAACTGACACATTATAGGCAACCCTAGGTTCATACTGCTAGAAAAGTACCATAAAATTTGTCAGATCAACTCAAGTAACACCTTAACTAGTTGTAGAAGCAGAACATGCTCAAGAAACTTAGGGAACCAACGGCATATGTCATTTATGAAGTTACAGCTTGCAAAGCTGTTAGAAAATTACAAGCATTTGTCTGACTCTCAATCATAGAAGTAGTCTTTCATCAGATAACATCTTGAATCGCTCACTACCAAAGAGGTATACAGTCGTTTACTAGGAACAACAGCTTTAACTTAGCTTGACCTTACCTATGTATTCCTGTTAGTACGTGAAGCTGTTTGTATTGTGATTAAATTTTTTCACAGTTAGTTTGTAACGCTTCCGGAGTTGCCACCGATAGTAATGATTCCTTTTTGGGGTTCGACTGAAGAAGAGTACACCAGGGGATTGCGATCTGCGTTATCAGAATGTCTAAAGATGAATCTGTAACTCGATCCGAACAAATGTAACTTCAGCAAGACTAACATAAAATAGACGAGGAACAAAAACGAAGAGGACCAAAGGCAATTAAGGTATGCCTGATACAGTTCCGAATCCAATAGCGTACGACAACGGCCGTTGAATTAATATCGATCTAAAACAAGAATCAACCTAGCACAGCAGAAAAACACTCTGAAGAAGGGTAGCTTAAATAACCGAAAATAGGTTGATTGATCCGAACAAATGTAATTTCAGCAAGACTAACATAAAATAGACGAGGAACAAAACGAAGAGGACCAAAAGCAATTAAGGTATGCCTGACACAGTTCCGAATCTAATAGCGTACGACGACGGACGTTGAATTATTATCGATTTAAAAGAAGAATCAATCTAGAACAGCAGAAAATCACTACGAAGAAGGCTAGCTTAAGTAATCGAAAATAAGTTTATTGGTACAAAATGCTGTAAACCTTTCTCTGCCGTTCTACGCCGATTCTTGTTTTAGATCTAGCATGGAAAAGGAAAGACAGGCAACATCTAAAAATTACATACTGCTAAATTGCAAGACGGTCAGAACGGTTCCAAATATGCCCCGATAAAAGCAAGGACTAGAAACACCGACTGGAATAAAGTATGTGCAAAGTCACCTTTATACTTTCTACTTATAAAGAATTTAAAGTAGGACTGGAGTCCAGCATTGTAAATAAGTGATTATTGCTCTCGAGTTTCTCACATCAACTTCTCTCGTTACCCAACTGTACGATCCTCTATAGCCAGTAGTCTTATCTGTCGATTGTAGCAAAGATGGAGCATGACCTACTTTTCAAGTATTCCAATTTCTCACTTATCTAGTTCCCTGAATGACACGATCCCAGGAAGCAATCAGAGATAGAAAATGAAATGCTAACTATCAACACAGGCTGTTTATAATTTCACTACTTTTTTTATCGCAAGAAAACGTTTGCTGTTTAAACTGACCATAATCCTCTAAAGGCAAAATTTCACAAACCGATATTAAACACTAGCCAAAGAGTACAAACATAAGCTGTTAAAAATTTGGCATTAAAACTTTGATGTCATTTTGTAGCCTTGTAATTATGTTTGTTTCAGATACGTTCCTTGGCGCACACATAAGTTAGAAGCTTACCGAAAATGATTATGGTATTACTGTATGTGAAGTGGAATACATTAGTCCACTCTATTTTATACTCTGATGAAACAAGACAGAAGTTTCAATAGCCAACTTTTTTAGATCATACATTTCTCTGTCTAGTCAACTATATTATATCTGGTTTTCCTCAGCATAAAATTATGTAACCAGAACAATTGTTAGTTTTTGAAACATCTGAGCATTTTTAACAGAATTCGATAGCTTAATTTTTAATGGAGATCGAGTCTTTTTACCTTCATCTCTCAGTTCCGATATCTTAACAAAGTGGGATGCTGGACATTCGAGTGCTTACGAGTTAAAGAAACAGTTTAGCGGCCTAAAACTACAAACGAGATTAAAGAGATGATTCTCAAATGTTCTAGTTGCCAATCTTATATAAATTTTCAAGCATATTAATTTGTAGTATCATCAAAGAGGACGCGCTATTTTCCATTTCAGTCGATAATGTTGACTTACTTCAACTACACAATGAAAATTATGTACTCATGACCGACTATTTTAAGAAATGGACAATTCTTGTCAAGGACACTTCAACCTCGAAATTGAATTGTAGGGGGTCAAATAAATAGCGGTTTTTTTCATTTGAAATCTGTTAAAAAAATTCAGTGACAATGATCGACAGTTTGGTTGTTTTTGAATTTCGAGAG